>WSYH01005688.1:0-42738 GCA_036426205.1 Ascaphus truei | reverse complement strand
TTCAGTGTATATATATATATATAATATATATTTACATATACATATATATTTACATTACATATGTACAAATATATATATATGTAAATATATGTGTATATGTATATATAAATATATATATATATACACTGAAGTTTGCATCATACGTGTCTCCTGTTGGAAGCACATTCTTTGATGAATGAGAGACAGATTCATGAACATCCTTTGAGTGTTTAGATATTTTCTTGGTTCATCTTTCCATCTTATTTAGTTTCTTTGTGTCAGGTGGTACAGTATTTGGTCAGATTGATTGTACAGTGGCCTCCGATGTTTCCCCAGTCACATACATGTATATGTGTAGCATTGCATACCGCAGGAGCAGCACACACACAAGATGGTTAGTTGAATGTTTGAATCCTCCTTTAGCAACAAAATGGGTCTGAAAATGATTATGCTGCGTTGTAAAATGATCCTAAGTATACCCATATTCTTTGACACTGGCCTTAAATATGACTGCGGCACTGTTTACTTATTGACTTTTCAAATATCATAACAACCCTCCCATCCTCCCGGGGAAGGATTCATTTGTTGTATGTGAGAGCAGCAAAAGCAGGAACACCCCAAATCACTGTGTCAGGACAAGCAAGAGTCTGAGCTTTGGGGCGATTTATGTGCCAAATAATGGGTGCAGGAGGCGCTTTGGGAGTTACACCAATATTGCTCAACATAGGTTGTTGTGAGTGAGTCTATAATTATTACAGTAGAAGACCTCTGTAGAAAAAAAGATATAAAAATAAGGAATTCTAAAAAAAACATTAAAATGGTGCTATAACTGTCTGGAGTGAAACATCCCAACAAACTCCCTTAGCTAAAGACAAAAACCAAGCAAAAGGACACAAAGCACGCCATTCTGAAGAGAAAATGTCTGACTTCTGTATATGGGAGAAGGATTGTGTGTGTATGAGAGCTGTAGTGACACACAGGGGGCAGAGAGAAGGCAGTCCGACACGGAGCAGAGTCAGCGAGGCGGGGCACAGCAAGAGAGTAAAGCTAAGATATGAGGAGTGGAGAGTCGTGAAAGGGAGAAGGGAATTTTGTAGTGAATGCAGAGTTTATTAGCGTTGCCAACACAGCATGAGTAACTGGCTGGCTTGCAGTGTAATTAACGGTTATGCCAATGGGCACAATGAGGCGTGGTTTGGGTGGGATTATGAGCAGCTCCGTCTTTGACATATTGAGGCGTCTAGTTGCCATTCAGCATGAGATTTCCGTGAGATAGTTGGGGTCCTGGGACTGTACTGCACATGTGAGGTATAGTGTGGATAGATACAGTTATACAAGTGATGCTTGAAGCCAAATGATCCAACAAGGTTACCAAGGGATAGCTCAGAGAGTAAATAGGAGAGCCCCCTCCTCCTAATATTAGAAGTATACTAAGATATTGTGAGTGTGTGCAAGTGTGTATATATATATATATATATATATATATCATACACGTGTATGTATATATATATATATATATATATGTATATATATATTGTTCATAACACATCTCTGACACTGTTTTTCTCTGACGTTCCAGCTGTCGGATTCCGATTACGAAGATGAGCTTCCTAAACACTCCTTTGTGAACCATTACATGAGCGACCCGTCCTATTACAACTCGTGGAAGCGACAGCAGAAGAGCTTGCCGCCCCCGGGTACTTACACCTACGAGGAGTGTGCAGGGAACGAGGCTGAGCCGTATTTCCAGACAGTCACTCAGAGCTCAGAGGGGGTTTACGCCCTGACAGGACCACTGGCCCAGGGCTCCCGGACTCCGGTCACAGGCTTCTCGTCCTTTGTGTGACGCGTGGCGCATCATACAAATTCGCAGACCCCCCACTGTGTGTAAATAGGATCAGCCCGAAGATCTCTGGTGTGGTGACGTTCACACACAAACACACACACACACAAATAATGTCTACTTTTGAAGACAATCAAACTGTCATTTTATATAAACTCTTCCAAGGAATCCTTTGTGACTTTTTTTTTGTTTGTTTGTTTTTTCATCTTAAAAGTTTTTTTTTATAGTGTTTTTGTAAAATCTTATTCCGGAAGTGGATGCTTTTAGGAAGACACCGTATCGTTGTGTAGCTTTGTAAATTGTGTTTTAGCCACAACACAACAGATCTGGAATGGGACAACTGAATTCCATCATTTTGGAAACTTTCACATGCTCTTCTTGGCTACACAAGATTTAGGAGTGAGGTCTGGAGACTTTATTCTGCATGGTTGATTTGTGAAATTTCAGGATTTTGGACTCTTCCCTGTTCCTGATTTGCTGCTATTTGTCCAAAGGTTTTGATGGTTTATTCTTGGCAAATCATAATTAGAAGAAAATCATTTGGAGTCATATGAGTAACGAAATGTGGGTTGATGCAGCAACTGCCGGCTACATTGTTAACTCATCCCACTGTTATGAAATGTGTATCTTAAAAAAAATAAATGGCTAATTTGCATCATGAACATCCGTTTTCTAAATACTACGATTTTTGTTTCTTTCTTATAGTTTCTAATCTAGCGACAGATCATGGAGAGGAATCTCTGTGCCTTGGAGACATCCATGCGGTGTAAGCAAGACCCCACAATGTAGATCCATTCCACGAGATCGAATAATGTAGACCCCCACCCATGAGATTTGCAGGCTCCACAGTCACTGAGGGGGTTACACAAGGGCACTCATTCAATTCTCTATGAGGTTCAAACAGGAATATGCCATTTGCAATGAGCGTTTATTCAATGGGCCCTGTGGATCAAAGGATGATATACAGCTACAGTAAAAATGTGCTGTTTCCAGGTGAGTTGCTCAAAGAAGCTTGTGCAAGTAAATTAAATCAGCTGTGGAAAATATTCATTAGAATGATGTCGTCTCCTTAGGCCTCGTCCATAGTGCAAGATACGGGGCGAGTTACATAGCTCGCGCTACAAACAAACGTGTGTATTCCAAAGTGCATAGCCATAGTGAGCGCGAGCTTGTACGTGAGATACAAGGATACCAAAAGCAGAGGAGACAAACTTGTTTGCTATTGCAGCGAGACAGCCTGGTCATGTGAGCAGCTAACAGCCAATGAAAATGTAGTAAGCTATTCTGCCTGGATACTATTCAAATGACTTGTCAGTGGAGTTGTGCTTGCTGTGAGAATATGCACAACTCAACTATTGAAAATGTAATTTCTGAGGTTTACAAACGGGAACCATTAATTCATACCATGACAGAAATATCAATGATAATTTATTGGGAGAAATTTTTGCTGTATTGTCCATTACTTGTATGTAATTGTTAATGTATTTATTTTTATTTTTTGTAGTGTACAATGCTTATTTCAATGCATCATATTTTATAAAAAAATGTTTTTAATAAGGCATGTTCATGCATGACAGTGTGTGTGTGTGTGTGTGTGTGTGTGTGTGTGTGTGTGTGTGTGTGTGTGTGTGTTGTTGGTGTATGTTTACAGGAATACTTCGTATAATGGCATGGCATATGCTTTTATAATGGCAAGGTGTGTTCTCAGGCATCACACTTTTGACACGCAACCACCCTACCCTACCCCCCCCTCCATCGTAGTAACCACGCCCACCCCCTCGCTCGCAGAGAAAGAGAAGGTGAAATGCAACAGTTTTAACTGCACACAGCAGCCAGAGTTTATGCACAAATGTTATCGCCTCAAGTGTGTGGTCCCAGTCTGTATTAATTACAGACTTTGGGACACCGACAGGGAGTCAGACAGTGCTTGGGATTGGACCCCAAGGGGGTTGAATCGATAAGACATTGGCTGAGGGATAGGCGACAGAGTGGTGGTAATTGGAGTGCATTCAGAGGACGGGAAGATGCCCAGTGGAGTACCTCAGGGATCTGTACTGGAACCAGTGCTCTTTAATATCTTTATTAGCGACACTACAAATCATCTGCTGGGGAAAGTAGGTCTTTTTGCAGATGACAGAAAGATCTGCAATAGGGTTCACACACTACGGCAGGGGGGGGCGAGAACAGGATGAATAATAGAGGTAGATTGGAGGAACGGATAAGAATATAAAACAAACGGGGTTCCCTGCACTCAATGTAGAAATAAGAGATCAAGTTCAGAAAGCTACGTCAAGAAGAAAACATGTTCCCGAAAGAATATAACTAAAGAATAATACATAAATTAAAGCAGACACAGTGCAACGATGAGCTAACGTAAGTCCAAATGTGGCCTAATATGCACACAATGTGCAAACAAAACCCCAATGGAACTGAAAAGGGGAGAACAGAGGAAGGGAAGGGAGAGAAGAAACACAAAAAGGTAACGGGGGCAACGTTTCGGTGGGTCAAGCCCCTTCTGGCCTGTTCCCACAGATCAAAAACTGTGGGACTTCCCTTAGTACTCTCAGGCCTGGGACATAGTACAGCAGGCTGTGCTGAGCCGTGCTGAGCAGATGCACTTACCCCCTGCATCTGTTATCAGCGCGGCTTTAGCAGCCGCTTCCGCATGCGTGCGGAGGCTCAGGTATTTTGAA
Source organism: Ascaphus truei (assembly GCA_036426205.1). Taxonomy (NCBI): domain Eukaryota; kingdom Metazoa; phylum Chordata; class Amphibia; order Anura; family Ascaphidae; genus Ascaphus; species Ascaphus truei. Next base: position 38,223 of record WSYH01005688.1, on the reverse strand, counting down.
GAGAAAGGCAAATTTAAAATTTGCCGCTCAGGGGAGCGGAGGAGCAGTCACGTGACCGCTCACAACCAATGGGAGCGAGGGACTAGGCCCGCCTCTCACCACGCCTTCGCCCCGCCCCCAAAGCGCGCTCACAGCCTCGCCTGCCAGGACACAAAAAAAGCTCCAGTTTGAGCAGGCGAGGCAGAGCAGGAGCGCGGATCAGCGCGGCCCGAGGCCTCAGATATACCTCCCTCTCTAATAAAAAAAAACAGTACAAAAAAGCACTCAAAAGTTACAGTCCCAAACATAAGATTCTCTACAGAGGAGATTATGGACTCCTCACTACCCAAACGCCTAAGTGCAATATGATCGCAGCATTCTTGTAAGGGATCTCGTGGGGTCATGCAAATCCACGGAGTACTGTCATATTACGTAACAGTGTGCTACGCAACGTGACCGCAATGCACTTCGCACCTCCCGTGCTTCATCAGGGTGTCACGTTCAAAGAGTAGTACTTTTCTTTAAATATAGCAACAAAAAAAAACTGAGAAGCCCAAAGCAACATCCAATATGACAAAAATATACGGTGAATTACCTATATAGCTCTTGAAAAAAGGGTCATTTAGTTAAACCCTTTGGCCAAAGCATTTTAAGCCTGCAAGCTACGTCAAGGCATGACCAAATATTGCAGGTCCTAACAGTAACTGATTAAAATTCTTATTTACCTCTATAGTTAGAATGATCACATTGGATTTGTCACATAGCACAGGGGGTGCTACAGCTATGTGATAAAGCTGTGAGGGTTTTATTTGTGTGCCAAATGTAAATTATAAGAGTCCCAAATCTCCACAAAACGCGCCACCATTGATAAACAGATAGTAAGGCTGAAATTCTGTGATAGAATCAAACAGGGGACCCTAGGTGTTGTCACTAAGATTTAAGGTATATAACATCACAATTCCAAGGTTTACACCCGATTTGAGCGTGCGGTGGTGACCCCCCCCCCCCCCCCCTTTATATTTGATGTTTATAATTTGAATATGTATATTGCTTCTACAGTTTGTAATGTTGTTGTATAGTCTTGAAAACTTTAATAAACTGCAAGTTATAAAAAAAAAGTTACTAGCAAACAATTCATCATACAATTGGAAGAAAAAGACACAACCAAACCAAGCCAGATGGAGATGTTATAACACCCGTTATGTTCGTTTGGCATAGTGCTATAATGCATTGATTTAACCTATATGATAATGAAACTAGAATATTTATTAATGAATAATTAATAATAGGTTAAACGAAGAAGACTACCTGGTATTTTTCTATGGAATACGTCCAACTGAGATGAAAATATCTAAAAAGTGCATAATAGTATAGTTACGATTCATTTAAAACCATATAGTGTACATGTTTAAATAAAATAAAAAACAAAAAATGTATATATATATGAGATCTCACATACAGTAACATTCCCTATTTGTACACTATCTTGCCATATGCATTTTTTTTGTAAGTTAAAATTTGTGACGTGTTTGTCACAAATAAAGAAACTTAGATGAAGAAATAGGAGCTATTTGCAATATTTGGGAAGCCAGATGCAGAGTGCAGCACAAAGGCAAAGCTGAGCGGAGGTGATGACGCATGGTCCTGTAACAACCTGTACAGTCCAGACTTTCAAAGGTTATGTGGTTGGAGAAGTGACTGCTTGCTTACAGTATCTTCTGCTATCTGTATATTGTACCATGAACATTCCATATCTGCTTCTCCATAACAAGCTCAAGGTCCCTGCAGATCAGCACAATCACTCTCCTGTACCAGTTATGGGCATGCTTGTCTCGGACACACCCAGGAGCGTCACGGAGCAGCACGTTACAGGTGAACTGGGGACAGCAGCAAAAAGATAGACACCAACTTCACAAATGACAGCAAATGTTTGCTAAATCATCTGATTAAATTAAAGGGACCAGTGCAGAGTCGCAGATGTGAGTGACCCCATTATCGTCGTCATGTAAAGGTGAGCGTGAAATTGACAAAGCGTCCCATTGCCCAAGTAGCCAAACACGTACGCATAAAAATATTCTGTACAACATGAGAGAGCACAAATCCCAGAGCCTCTCATGTATTGTCCCTGTTTGAACATATGGTACAAAAAAGCAAGTACAGCTCAACCCCGTTATAACGCGATCCGTTACAACGCGAATCGCTTATAACGCGATGCAATCGCGGCTCCCAATTTTCGTATTTATGAATAGTTTACAACACGATTATTGGTGTCTTAAATACTTTATTGTACAATGCATACAATTGTACATTATTTCTAACACGATCCGCTTATAACGCGATCTGATTCTTTGGACCCCAAGCACAGCGTTATAAGGGGGTTGAGCTGTAATCACTGGCTGCTTCTATTAAGCGCACAGCTTTTTTGTGATGGTACTGCGCGGTACTCAGTACCGGCACCTCTGTTTCCCCTGCTTGCTGACCGGTCAGGGCCATCACTGCACACAGCCAATCGTGTGTGTGTGTGTGTTAATAGAATGAGGCAGTAGGGAAAAAGTTTAGGCATATGTGTCTGCAAGTGCGGCAACTCTCTCTTTTTTTTCTTTTTCTCTTGATATCAAAACGCAGCTGTTTAATTACGGAAGTCATGTTAGATACACAAAGTGCGTAATTCGGGGGCGCTCAACTTCAGTCCTCAAGTCCCCCTAAACAGGTCCGATTTCTGGATATTCTCGAGATCCGCTTCGGGTGTGGGGGTGGTTTACAGAGGCCCTGGGCGCTTCCCGAAGGCATTTAAATTAATGCCGGTGGAGCTGCAAGGCCTCTGTAAACTTCTCCTTACCTTGATTCAGACGGTTCCTGGTCAAATGATGCTGCGGAGGTCATGTGACGTCGCATTGCCATGGCAACGTGGCCTCGACGCCAGGACGCCTGAGTCAAGTTAAGCAGGGGGGGGGGGCGCAAGGGAGGGGGGACAGCCAGCAGGGGGGAAAGATTGCACTCCCTGAGTTACCCCTCTTTAGAATATCTTTGTCCAGCCCTTTCTTTTGTAACTGCCCTCCCTGTGCAAAGTTAAAGGGACAGCTTCCCAGGACACTGTTTTTGCCTTTATTCCCATGGGATAGATGCACCGCAGGTAGTAATGAGTACGTTATTACCAGACCAATCATTCTACAGTACTTTCTTTAACTTGGAAACTGACGGTTAAAGGAAAAGGGGATTTTTTTTTTAAAGAAAATGTTTCTCTTCTGTTTTTTTTTTTTGGATCATTTTTTGTATAAGCCTTTCAGAAATGAAACAAGAGGATTAGAATGTTTTGATATCCGGCACAGTTACACTTACTGTGCTCTCTCGGGGGGTCAATTTTAGTCAATTCTATCAATATAATGAATATAAAGAATGTGTGAAGATACAGTATCAGACACACTGGGTAGCAGGCAGCAGAGCTCATCTGACAGAGATACTATTGGTTTTTAATAGGATGTAACAGCCAGTTCTAAGAAATGTAACCTTATTCAAGACACCCGGCTCATTATAATCAGAGTATTATAGAGTAACGGTAATCTCTATACTCCCATAATCACACTATTTCAATAGAAAAGGTGTCGTTTTTGGGGCAGCATATGTTCCCTTGTTGATGATATATCATCCTGTTTATATATCGTATTGTAACATGGAAAATGATTAGTATATTCTGTGTGGATTGCAGGCTGAGATAAGAGACAATGAAGTAATACTTAAACCCCTCCCCGGCTTCTGTAGCTCGGGGCCATATATTTTATTAATTATAGCTGCCTCTAAAAACATCACTTCTTCCCATTGCTACAGAGTAACTGAATGATGAATTGAATAATATCAACACTTTATAATATTGTGTCACATTTAATATTCATGTGCACATAAAAATACAATAATACTGTGCTAAATAATAATGAAGTAGTAACGTATTCCATATCAATTGATTTTGCAGACCCAAAGCGCAGGCATTTCCACGTACAAAACCGGATAAAATGGTAAAAATGGAGGAAGTTAATCTTGACATTTCTGGCACTCTGATTATTTCCTGTTGAAGGTGTGAAAACAAGATGATAAATCAGCATCTCTGTGACTGATAAGAACGCTCCAATCCCACTTCTTACCAAGGCTGCGGCCCTGCTGCCTGCGCTGCACGCGCGCCCGCGAGGCTGGCGACGCGTGCAGCCAAATTCCCCGGTCTGCAGTGAGCTGCAGGGGAAACGTCCGGGGGGGGGGGGGGGGCGTGACGGGGGCACGGCCGTGACGTCACCCGGCAGATTCGCCCGTATTGGCTGAACCGCTGGGGGGCGTGGCCTAACGCTCCGTCGCGAGTCCTGATCTCAATCCTCTTGAGAGCAGGAGAGACTGTCGGCGCAGCGCGGCGGCCCCCCCTCGCAGCGGGCCCGGCGCCATTGTGGGGCGGCTCTTGTCCCTGCAGCGTTTGCCACAGCGGGGACCTGGCCTTAGGTGTCTTCTTAAAGCAGCAATACAGATTTCAATTTTTACATTTTACATTACAGGTTTGAAGCAGGGGGTCTCCGGAGCTGAACCCCATTAATTTCAGCTCCGGGGACCCCCTGCTTCCAGAGATACTTACCTCCGTATGGAGTGCCGGTATCCCTGTGGAGTTTAAGTAACTGGAAGCAGGGGGTCCCCGGAGCTGAAAGTAACGCGTTTCACCTCCTGAGACCTCCTGCTTCAAACCAGTAATAAAAAAAAACCCCACATTTCTTTTTTTTAAATGAAACCTGTATTGCTGCTTTAACACGTACAGAAATGGATACAGTCGCAATAATACATTTCTGTTACCCGCTGCCTTTATACAGGCATACCCCGCATTAACGTACGCAATGGGACCGGAGCATGTATGTAAAGTGAAAATGTACTTAAAGTGAAGCACTACCTTTTTCCCACTTTTGATGCATGTACTGTGCTGCAATCGTCATATACGTGCATAACTGATGTAAATAACGCATGTGTAACAGGCTCTATAGTCTCCCCGCTTGCGCACAGCTTTGGTACAGGTAGGGAGCCGGTATTGCTGTTCAGGACGTGCTGACAGGCGCATGCGCGAGCTGCTGTTTGCCTATAGGGCGATATGTCCTTACTCGCGTGTGTATTTAAAGCGAGTGTCCTTAAACCTGGGTATGCCTGTATTCCTTTCTTGTGATCACATTGTGAAATGATCACTCGGTTTTATACTGCAATGTTGGGAAATAGGGGAACGCCTAAACCTGCCCAGGAAAGTATAAATGAAACCTGAAACTTTGTTATTGCTGCTGCATTATTGGTCTGAGTAAAACCCGATTCCCTATTAATCTGTACTGTGTGTTTCGCGTGATCCTGTATATTTGTTACTTTGCACTTGGCTCTTAGCTTAAAAGTGCAAATACATTTTCCATATCTTACATTAATATATACAACAATCATTACAAATGATACAGAAGGGGTATGGCTGAGTGTTTTCCTTTATTGCAGGCGCATTACGTGTTGCTCAGTAGTACTGCAAGTTTCATACCTACTACACTGTAGCTCAGTGTTTTTTCAATAGGGGTTCCTAGAAAGCCTTGGTTTCCCCTGGTGCTCCTAAAGGGTTCGCTGCAAATTTCAGGTCAATTGTTGGGGTTCCATACAATGCATCTGATCTCAGACACCCCATTATAGAGGGTTGGGGGTTCCTTACAATGCATCTGATCTCAGACGCGCTATTAGAGAGGGTTGGGGTTCTTTACAATGCATCTGATCTCAGACGCTATTAGAGAGGGTTGGGGTTTCTCAGAATTTAACAAAATAGTTATAGGGTTCCTTAATAAAAAACAAAAGGTTAAAAAACACTACTGTATCTCCTGCTCTTTCCCGTGTGCACACACCCAGCTAAAGTCCAGCCCAGAGTTACAACATAGCAAGAGCAGGAAATCTCCAACACAAACATTCAGGAGACGCAGAGAGAAATACACAGGAGGCGCAGAGAGAAATACACAGGAGGCGCAGAGAGAAATACACAGGAGGCGCAGAGAGAAATACACAGGAGGCGCAGAGAGAAATACACAGGAGGCGCAGAGAGAAATACACAGGAGGCGCAGAGAGAAATACACAGGAGGCGCAGAGAGAAATACACAGGAGGCGCGAGAGAATACACAGGAGGCGCAGAGAGAAATACACAGGAGGCGCAGAGAGAAATACACAGGAGACGCAGAGAGAAATACACAGGAGGTGCAGAGAGAAATACACAGGAGACGCAGAGGAAGCAGAGTGATAGCTCTGGAAGCAGAGAGTGAAAGTCCAGGAAGCAGAGAGACAGAGAGAGAGACCCTGGACGCAGAAACATGAATCTCCTCCCAAACTTCTCTATGGAAACATGGACTCTGCTAATCTTATTCCTGACACTTCTATCTCTGTAAGTATGTGTGATGTGTACTTGTTCTTAATCTATTCAAAGTCTAATGTATGTATACGTTAATTAAAAACAGCAAGCACTGAGCTACAGAATAACGTTTAGGTTAAAAAAAAGACTTTTATATAAGAAATCAATGCTGGAATTAGAATGTTATATAGAGAAGGCATTGGGTTGCCATGTGTCCAGTATTGAACCGGACTGTCCTGTATTTCGACACTCCATCCAGTACAAAATGAGATGTAATACTGGACATGTGAATGATCCAATGTTTATTAGTACATTTAACAGTCAGTCACAAAAGATTTGTAACATCATTGCCAAACATTGGCACACGTTATCACTGGATAATGATATCCGTGATTTTGTAAAAAATGGCCCTAAGTTTGCTTATCGCAAAGGCAAAACACTGTCCTTTCACTTGTCTCCGAGTATGGTTCAATCTGGTTCCAATGTTACCAATGTTAAAAGCATACCAAAAGGCTTTTTTAAGTGCGGTCATTGCTCAATGTGCAAATATGCAGCACAGACAAGATACATCTTATATAATGAAGAACGTAATAAATATTACATCCAAACGTTTCTCAATTGCAATATTACCCATGTAGTATATGTTCTACAATGTGCCTGTGGTCTCAAATATGTGGGGCGCACTATTAGACCCCTTAAAACCAGGATTGCAGAGCATGTCAGATTAATTAGAAAAAGAGATCTGAATCACCCGGTATCCAGACATTTTTCTACATGCTCTGCAGGCAACCTTAATTATTTTACATTCAGGGCCATAGAGCATATACCATGTCATCCCAGAGGTGGTAACAGGGAAAATGCACTCAACAAAAAAGAGATGTATTGGATATACACTCTCAGAACTCTCCATCCCCATGGTATAAACGTGGACTGGGAGTTAAAACACTTCCTTATGGGTTAACCAGATGGGGAGTTTTGGGAGTGTGTGTCTATATGCATCTCATGCATATCTTTTCTATGCATTTTTTCTATGCATCACAATATAATGCATAATTGGATACATAAATGTATATATTCCTCCATGAGTTATGAATATTGCATAGTTGCATTTATCTTCACAATTGGCATCGTTTTGTTGCCACTTTATGCTTTTGTTTTCATAAATATTATGTCATTCTCCACAGAGTTATAATGACTCAATGATTCTTTGAAACTTTATCTATTTTATGTTATATATGATATATACTTTTATATCATAGATGCTGCAACTCACTGTTTGTGATTTTAAGTTATATGTAACTGTGTATTGTTTATTTGATATATTTTTAATTCTGTTGTTGTTCTATCATACACACTGTTGTCTGTATAGGGTGTTTCCAATACCAATTACACAAATCACTGATTACTATTACCTGTTTACAATTATATGCTAACCAATCAGGATAAGAATCTGTGTGTATATATATTTGACCTCAGTGTGAGAGACCATTACTCTTTGATAAAGTTCCACACAGGAACGAAACGCGTCAGAGTGGCTCTCTGTGATGCGCAGCACTCTAGTTTAATAAAGCTGTTTTTAACTACTCATGTTTCCGGTTGAATTCCTGCTGCAGTGACCATCTATACACTACGAACTATTAATCTATTCAAAGTCTAATGTATGTATACGTTAATTAAAAACAGCAAGCACTGAGCTACAGAATAACGTTTAGGTTAAAAAAAAGACTTTTATATAAGAAATCAATGCTGGAATTAGAATGTTATATAGAGAAGGCATTGGGTTGCCATGTGTCCAGTATTGAACCGGACTGTCCTGTATTTCGACACTCCATCCAGTACAAAATGAGATGTAATACTGGACATGTATGTGTATAGCGGTATTACCTCTCTGGACATGTCTGTGTATTCTGGTATTACCTCTCTGGACATAGTGACCTAACCGGCTTGGGGTGGGGGGGAGGGCGCGGGATTTCCCAAAGCAGGAAGAGAGCAGGGCTGCTGCTAGGGGGCTGGGCGGCTTCCTCCATCCTGATTGGCTGCATTACCCAGCAGCAGCCAATCAGGAGAAGTTGTCAGGAGCCTGGGGGTGGGGCCAACGAGGCGCAAACAGCATGGAGCAGCGAGTGGAGAGAGAGGTGTGTGTGTCTCGAGCGTGCGTTTCTCTCCAGCATTTGTGTGTCGAGCGCGTCGCACCTTTCACTATTGTGTCCAGTATTTTTGGAGAAGCCGCCTGGCACCCTACAGGCAAAGCAGCTTCTACACTGCGTGTTACAATTTGTCATTAACAACTGTTACCAACAGTCTGGCCACATATATTGCAAGGCCAAAGCCATTCACCTCTTGCGACCTCTTCATTTCTTGCGCTTATCATCTTATATCGGGGATGTGCCCCTGATCTGGGAGGGTGTGGACAACTTTCCCGGGCCCGGTGGAGAGACTCGACTTCTGGATGACCACACTGGCCTTTCCTCTGTCGGGTTCACCCACGACATTTCGCAGTAATGAGTATCTAATCTGACATGCATTACACAGTAATGGCCTTTCCTCCTAGATACTGAAACCAATGGAAACATAGAATTTGATGGTACTGTAGATAAGAACCAGTTAGCCCACGAGTCTGCCCATTTTCCTATCTGCTATAAAACCTCACACCATATTTGATCTTTGTCTTTATTTTGTATTTATGTTTTAGCCTTGTGCCTTTCCCAAGAATGTTTGAATTCCCTTAGTGTATTAGCCCCTACCACCTCTGTTGGTCGGCTGTTCCATGTATCCACCACCCTTTCCGTCAAGTACAGCCTCACATCCCCCCCTCTCCCCCACCAGCATCAGAGTATGACCTCTTGCTGTTCTCTCTCTCGGATATATACTTCCCTCTAGTATTTTGTTGAAACCCTTTATAGATAAGCATACAGGGAATGGAATAGAGATAACGTCTGCATTGGGAACTATAATGCCCATACACCAGCTTGAATAATGCTGAACGATATGTACTGATAGCACAGCAATCTTAATATATAAAATCGAAAGGTTGCAGTGAATCTGATTGGTTTTCAGCCTCTGGCCAATCAGATTGGTGGGTCTGACGTCACCCAACTGCCACTCTCTTCCCCCTCGGCCACACACACACACACACTCTCTATGTCCTCTCCCCCCCCCCATCACACTCACCTCCCTCCCCGGTGCTCACTCACCTCCCTCCCCGGCACACACTCACCTCCCTCCCCAGTGCTCACTCACCTCAGCCCGGTATGTGACAGCGGCTCCTCCCCCCGCTGCGGGTGGCCGCGCACACACTGCCCGAGGCCTCCCCCGTGTTCCCCGTACCTCAGCCTCCTGTCTCCCGGTGTGTTTCGGTCTCCACGCCGCTCCTCCCGTCTGACACAGCTCAGGCCTCTACCTCCCTCCCTCCTTCAGTCAGCGGCCCCGGGCAGCGTAACTACAAGCTGATTGGCTGCCGGCCGGCAACGTCACGGAACAGGCTGATCCCTGAGCAGGGAGGGGGGGGGGGTGGAGCGCCCGTCTCCTGCAGGGACCCGCCTGGGGAAAGCTGGGTAACGGCAAAGGATGGCGAAGCAGAGGAGTCTGGGTAAAGGCGGGAAAAGGCCGGGGGCCAAGAGCAGAAAACAGGCACCGAGGGGGTTAATGGCACGGAGGCTTCTGAGAAGGGGAGGAGAGCGGAGCATTCTGGGAATAGCCATAAGAAATCAGTGTGGCATGAGCGAGCAGCGGATTCTGGGAAGGGTTACACACGGTAGTGAATCCTTTTGCTCTCTCCCAGAATCCTTTTGCTCTCTCTCAGAATCCTTTTGCTCTCTCCCAGAATCCTTTACTCTCTCCCAGAATCCTTTACTTTCATGCCACTCTCTTCTCATGCCATACTCTCTTAACTATGGTAACGTGAAGAATATATAACTCCCACGGGATGAGCAAAGGCTTCTGGGAAATGACAGCTCTTATAGAGAGTGATCCCATATAAAACGGATACCATGTAATATATATTTATCTTAAATTACCTGATGTAATGTATCCTAAAATAATGTTTATAATTAGTATCTGAACCATAACATAGATTAAACACGTCCCCCCCCTCCCGTCCACTGTCCCCCCCTCCCGTCCACTGCCTTTCCCCCCCACTGTCCCCCACCCCCTCCCCGCACCTCCTGTCCAATGGCCCCCCCCCCTCCTGCAACTGTCATCGCCCCCCCCCCCACCCTCCTAGCGGGAAATTTAACTCACGGGCAACGCCGGGTCTCTCAGCTAGTGTACTACATAAAAACAGTAAATATAAATGTATTACAAGTATGCAAAAATATACAGTTTTTTTGTAAAGAAAATACCTAAATGTACAAAAAACTGACAGCAAACCCCCGAATAGAGTAAAAAAATACTTCCAAAGGCTGAAGCGCTGGCATATCTAGGGACCTGATCATATAGGAATAAAGCCCTTTATTCTCATGGAAAGGTATACTAAGTGTAACACCCACCACCCCCTCGGGATTACTATGGTCTTAAAGTGTTAACTGACGGGCTCACTCAGAGTAACGCCCCTTTCCCTGGTCACATGGTGCTGGTGTGACTCAGCAGAAGTTAAGCCCCGCCCCCTTTACGCCTGCCCATGACATCAGACTGGGATATAAATAGAACAGGGAAAGTTCTGGAACGTAGGTTTTGAGGGAGGAGTGACAGTTAGAGGAGCCTCAGAGTGCAGTCATGTAAATGGGTTCCCAGTGAGGGGATAGACATGTACATGAATATATCCAAGGGGGGAGTGAGAGGGAGGAGTGACAGGGGGGAGTGAGCGGGAGGAGTGACAGTGACAGGGGGGAGTGACAGTTAGAGGAGCCTCAGAGTGCAGTCATGTAAATGGGTTCCCAGTGAGGGGATAGACATGTACATGAATATATCCAAGGGGGGAGTGAGGACAGTTGACAGGGGGGGAAGTGACAGTGAGAGGGAGGGAGTGACAGTGACAGGGGGGAGTGACAGTGTAGAGAGCTCAGAGTGCAGTCATGTAAAGGGTTCCCAGTGAGGGATAGATATGTACATGAATATACCAAGGGGGGAGTGACAGTGACCAGGGGGAGTGACAGTGAGAGGGAGGGAGGTGACAGCCGTGACCAGGGGGGCGTGACAGTTAGAGGAGCCTCAGAGTGCAGTCATGTAAATGGATTCCCAGTGAGGGATAGATATGTACATGAATATATCCAAGTTTTTGTTTTGAAGTCAGGGGAAGTGCCCCACTTGAGTAAGGCCCATGGCCATGATATATTGAAGATTACAGGCTTCCTAGAGGAGACTGTGCTCCTTAGATCAGTGGTGCGCAAACTGGGGGGTGGCCCCACAGGGGGGTCGTGAAATTTCTGGGTGGGGGGGTGGGCGGGGCGGTTACAGAGGCCCTGCGCTCTTCCCCACCGCATTTAAATTAAATGCTGGGGGAGGCGTGAGGCCTCTGTAACTCCCTTACCTGCTCTCTGCCGGGTCTCGGGCAAGCATCGCATGGCACGCCGCGGGGTCATGTGACGTGACGCGTCACCATGGCAATGCGTGTCAAATGAGGGCGGGGTCACGTGACATCACATGACAGACCGAGGTAAGGGAGTTACCGATATTTATGAATAGTTTACAAAACGATTATTGGTGTCTGAAAATACTTATTGTACAATGCATCAATTGTACTTATTTCTAACACGATGGCTTATAACGCGATCTGATTCTGGCCCCAAGCACAGCGTTATAGGGGGTTGAGCGTAATCACTGGCTGATGATATTAAGCGCACAGCTTTTTGTGATGGTACTGCGCGGTCATCAGTACCGGCACCTATGTTCCCCTGCTTGTGACGGTCAGGGCCATCACTGCACACAGCATGGGTGGTGGGTGTGTTAATAGAATGATGGCAGTTAGGAAAAAGTTTAGGATATGTGTCTGCAAGTGCGGCAAAACTCTCTCTTGTTTTCTTTTCTCTTGATATCAAAAACGGCAGCCTGTTATTAGGAAGTTCATGTTAGAACACAAAGTGCGTAATCGGGGGCGCTCAACTTCAGTCCTCAAGGTCCCCTAAAACAGGTCCGATTTCTGTTTTTTCGATATTCTCGAGATCGAGTCGGGTGTGGGGGGAGTTACAGAGGCCATGGGGCGCTTCCCGAAGGCATTAAATTAATGCCGGTGGAGCTGCAGGTCTGTAAACTTTCTTCCTTACCTGATTCAGACGGGTACTGGTCAAATGATGATGCGGAGGTCAGATGAAGTCGAATTGCACATGGCACGTGGCCTCGGCCAGGACCTGCATCAGTAAGCAGGGGGGGGGACGCGGGGTGGAGCAAGGAGGGGGGACAGCCAGCAGGGGGAAAGATTGCACTCCCTGAGTTACCCCTCTTTAGAAATTCTTTGTCCAGCCCTTTTCTTTTGTAACGCCCTCCGTGCAAGTTAGGGGACAGCTTCCCAGGACACTGTTTTTGCCTTGATTCCATGGGCTAGATGCACCGCAGGTAGTAATGAGTAAGTTATTACCAGACCAATCAAATTCTACAGTTACCTTTCTTTAACTTGAAACTGACGGTTAAAGGAAACGGGATTTTTTTTTAAAGAAAATGTTTCTCTTCTGTTTTTTTTTTTGGATCATTTTTTTTGTATAAGCCTTTCAGAAATGAAACAGAGATTAGAATGTTTTGATATCGGCACCGTTACACTTCTGTGCTCTCTCGGGGGGGTCAATTTTGTCAAGTCTATCAATAAATGACTATAAAGAATGTGTGAAGATACAGTATCAGGACACATGGGTAGCAGGCAGCAGAGCTCATCCGACGAGATACGATGGTTTTTAATAGGATGTAAACAGCCAGTTCTAAGAAATGTAAACCTATTCAAGACACACGGCTCTTATATCAGAGTATATAGAGTTAACGCGTAATCTCTATACTCCCATAATCAACACTATTAATAGAAAAGGTGTCGTTTTGGGGCAGCCTATGTTCCGGGTGATGATATATCATCTGTTATATATCGGATGAACATGCGAAAATGATTAGTATATTTGTGTGGATTGCAGGCGCTGAGATAGAGACAAGGAAGTAATACTTAAACCCCTCCCGGGCTTCTGTAGCTCGGGGCCATATATTTTATTAATTATAGTGCCTCTAAAAACATCACGTCTCCCATGGCTACAGAGAACGAATGATGAATTGAAAATATCAACACTTTATAATTTGTGTCACATTTAATGATCATGTGCCACATAAAAAAAAAAATAATACTGTGCTAAATAATAATGAGTAAGTAACGTAGTCCATTCAATGATTGTGCAGACCCAAAAGCGCAGGCATTTCCACGTACCAAAAACATGATAAAATGTAAAAATGGAGGAAGTAATTGACATTTCTGGCCACTTGATTATTTCCTGTTGAAGGGGTTGAAAACAAAAGATGATAAAGTCAGCATTCTCTGTGACTGATAAGAACGCTCCAATCACTTATTACAAAGGCTGAGGCCCTGCCTGCCTGCGCTGAACGCGCGCTCCGACGAGGCTGGCGAACGCGTGCCAGCCAAATTCCCCGCGATGCAGTGAGCTGCAGGGGAAAGTCCGGGGGGGGGGGGCGTACGGGGCACGGCCGTGACGTCACCCGGCAGATTCGCCCGTATTGGGCTGAACCGCTGGGGGGCGTGGGCCTAAGCTACCGTCGCGGCCTGATCTCAATCCTCTTGAGAGCAGGAGAGACTGCGGACGCAAGGAGGCGGCCCCCCCCGCAGCGGGCCCGGCGCCATTGTGGGGCGGCTCTTGTCCCTGCAGCGTTTGCCACAGCGGGGACCTGGGCCTTAGGTGTATGCTTAACCGCAATACAGCATTTCAATTTTACCATGTGACATTAAAGGTTTGAACAGGGGGTTCCGGAGCTGAACCCATTAATTTCAGCTCCGGGGACCACCTGCTTACAGAGATACTTACCTCGTATGGAGTTGCGGTATCCTGTGGAGTTAAGTAACTGGAAGCAGGGGCCCCGGAGATGAAAGAGTAACGAGTGTCACCTCCTGAGGACCTCCTGCTTTCAAACGTAATAAAAAAAAAACCCCACATTTCTTTTTTTTAAATGAAACCTGTATTCGCTTTAACAGTACAGAAATGGATACAGTCGCAAATAATACATTTCTGTTACCCGCTGCCTTTATACCAGCATTACCCCGCATTAAACGTACGCAATGGGACCGGAGCATGCTAGGTCAAAGTGAAAATGTACACTAAAAGTGAAGCACACCGTTTCCCACTTTTGATGCATCGTACTGTGCTGCAATGTAAGATACGTGCATAAGATGTAAATAACGCATGGTAACAGGCTCTATAGTCTCCCCGCTTGCGCAAGCTTTGGTACACGGTAGGGAGCCGGTATTGCTGTTCAGGACGTGCTGACAGGGCCGGCATGCGCGAGCTGCTGTTTGCTATAGGCGATATGTCCTTATCGCGTGTGTATTAAAGCGAGTGTCCTAACATGGGTATGCCTGTCTTCCGTTATTGTGATAACATTGTGAAATGACACTCGGTTTATACGGCAATGTTGGGAAAGGGGAACGCCTAACTTGCCCAGGAAATATAAATTGAAACCTGAAACTTTGTATTGCTGCCCTGCATTTATTGAGTCTGAGTAAAACCCGATTCCAATTAATATTTACTTGTGTTCTCGAGGGATCCTGTACTATTTGTACGTTGCATGGCCTCTTAGCGTAAAAGTGCAAATACATTTTCCAATCTACATTAATATAACAACAATCTTACAAATGATACCAGAAGGGGTATGGCTGAGTGTTTTCCTTATGCGGCGCATTAGTGTTGCTCAGTAGTACTGCAAGGTTCATACTACTACACTGTGGCTCAGTGTTTTTTCAATCGGGGTTCCTAGAAAATGCCGGGTTTCCACATGGTGCTACTAAAGGGTTCGCTGCATAATTTCAGGTCAATTGTTGGGGTTCCATAAAATGATCTGATCAGACACACCCTTATAGAGGGTTGGGGGTTCCTTAAAATGATCGGAATCTAAGACGCGCTATTAGAGAGGGTTGGGGTTCTTTACAATGCATCATGATCTCAGACGCTATTAGAGAGGGGTGGGGTTTTCTCAGAATTCTACAAAATTAGTTATAGGGTTCCTTATAAAAAACAAAAGGTTAAAAAAAACACTATGTCTCTCATCCTCTTTCCGTGTGCACACACCCAGGCTAAAGTCAGCCAGAGTTACAACATAGCAAGAGCAGGAAATCTCCAACACAAAACATTCAGGAGGGACGCAGAGAGAAGAATAACAGGAGGCGCAGAGAGAGGAGAAATACACAGGAGGCGCAGAGAGAAAACCCAGGACGGAAGACTCAGAGAGAAATTACACAGGAGGGCAGAGAGAAATACACAGGAGGCGAAGAGATAAATACACAGGAGGCTCAGAGAGAAATAAACAGGAGGCGCCAGCGAGAAATACACAGGAGGCGCAGAGAGACAATGCACAGGAGGCGCGAGAGAATACACAGGAGGCGCAGAGAAAAATAACACAGGAGGCGCAGGAGAAAATACACAGGAGACGCAGCGAGGAAATACAAGGAGGTGCAGAGAGAAATACACAGAGACGCATGAGGAAGCCAGCGTTTTTTTTTTTTTTTCCCGTCACGAGACTAGCTATGGATAGCAGAGAGTGAAATGTCCAGGAAGCAGAGAGACAGAGAGAGAGACCGGACGCTAGAGAAAATGGAATCTCCTCCCAAACTTCGTCTATGGAAACGATGGACTCCTGCTAATATTATCTCCTCCCATGACTATTCTATCTACTGTAAGTATGGGGATTGTGTACTGTCTTATCATTCAAACAAAAAAGTCTAAATGTATGTATACGTTAATTAAAAACAGCACGCATGAGCTACAGAATAACGTTAGGTAAAAAAAAGACTTCTTTTATATAAGAAATCAATGCTGAATAGAATGTTAATAGAGAAGGCATTGGGTGACATGTGTCCAGGATTGAACCGGGACTGTCCTGTATTTCGACATCCATCCAGTTACAACATGAGATGGATAGGGACATGTGAATGATCAATGTTTATTAGACATTTAAACAGTAAGTCACAAAAAGATTGTAACATCATTGCCAAACATTGGCACAAGTTATCACTGGATATTGATATCCGTGATTTGTAAAAAATGGCCCAAGTTTGCTTATCGGCAAAAAGGCACAACACCTCTCCCTTTCACTTGTCCAGTAGGTTCCAATCTGGTTCCCAATGTTACCAATGTTAAAAGCATACCAAAAAGGCTTTTTTAGTGCGGTCATTGCGAAATGTGCAAGATGAAGCAACAGGACAAGAGACATATTATATAATGAAGAAACGTAATAAATATTACACAACGTTTCTCCATTCAAATATTACCCATGGGGAATGTTCACAATGTGCCTGTGGTTCAAATATGTGGGGCGGCACTATTAGACCCATTCAAAAACCAGGATTGCAGAGCATGTTCAGTTATTAATTAGAAAAGAGATCTGAAATCAACCCGGTATACAGACATTTTTCTACATGCTCTGCGGCACCTTAATTATTTTACATTCAGGGCATCAGAGAGCAATATACCATGTCATCCCAGAGGTGGAACAGGGGAAAAAGCACTCAACAAAAAAGAGATGTATTGGAGAACACTCTCAGAATCTCCATCCCAGGTATAAACCCCCCCCCCCCCCCCCCCCGTGGACGGGAGTTAAAAACTTTCCTTATGGGTTAACCAGATGGGAGTTTGGGGAGGGTGTTTTGTGTTGGGCATGTTGCTGTTTTTTTTTGTGTCTATATGCATCTCATGCAATCTTTTTCTATTTTTTTTTTTGGCAATTTTTTCTTGCACACAATATAATGCCACATTGGATACATAAATGTATATTATCCTCCTGAGTTATGAATATGCATAAGTTGCTTTATCTTCAACCAATTGGCATCGGTTTGTTGCCACTTTTATGCTTTTGTTCATAAATATTATGTCATTATCCACAGAGTTATAATGACTCAATGATCTTTGAAACTTTATCCTATTTTATGTGATATAGGATAAGACTTTTATATATAGATGCTGCAACTCACTGTTTGTTGATTGTAAGGTATATGGAACTGTGTATTGTTTATTGAGATATTTTTATGCTGTTGTTGTTTCTAGATTACACACTGTTGGTCTGTATAGGGTGGTGTGTTTCCTTTAATTACCAATTACATTTCTATAATTTTTTACCACGATTACTATTACCGTTACAATTATATGCCCGAACCAATCAGGATAAGAATCTGTGTGTATACTATTTGACCTCCAGTGTGATGAGACCATACTTTTGAATAAGTTCCACACAGGAACGAACGCGTAAGAGTGCTCTCTGTGATGCGCGAGCACTCTATTATAAAGCTGTTTTTAAATAATCATGTTTCCGGTTGAAGTCCTGCTGCAAGTGACCATCTATACACTACGAACTATTAATTCTATCTCAAAGTCTAAGGTATGTATACGTTAATTAAAAACAGCAAGCACTGAGCTACAGACAACGTTTAGGTTAAAAAAAAGACTTTTATATAAGAAATCAATGCTGGAAGAGAATGTTATATAGAGAAGGCATTGGGTTGCCCATATCTGTGTCAGTATTTGAACCGGACTGTACGGTATTTCGACACTCCATCCAGTACAAAAGAGATGTAATGACTGGACATTATGTGTTATAGAGGTATTCCTCTCGGACATGTATGTGTATTCTGGTATTACCTCTCTAGGACATAGTGACCATAACCGGTTGGGTGTGGGGGGGAGGGGCGCGGGATTTCCCCAAGAAGAAGAGGCAGGGCTGCTGCTAGGGGGCTGGGCGGCTTCCTCCATCCTGATTGGCGGCATTAACCAGCAGCAGCCAATCAGAGAATTTGTCTGGAGCCTGGGGAGTGGGGGGGCCAACGAGGAGCAAACAGCATTGGAAGCACGAAGTGAGCAGAGAGGTGTGTGTGCTCGAGCGTGCGTTCTCTCCAGCATTTTGTGTGTCGAGCGCGTCGCACCTTTCACTAGTGTGTCCAGTAATTTTTGGAGAGAAGCCGCCCATCCTGGACACTACGGCAAGCAGCTTCTACACTGAGTGTTACAATTGTCATTAACAACTGTTACCAACAGTATGGGCACATTATATTGCAAGGCAAAAGCCCTTCACCTCTTGAGGACCTTCTTCATTTATTGCGCGTATCATCTTATATCGGCGACGTTGTGCCTGATATGGGAGGCGTTTGGACAACTTTCCCGGCCCGGGGGAGAGACTCGACTTGCTGGAATGAACCCACTGGGCCCTTCCCTGTGGGTTCAACCCACACATTTGCAGTAATTGAGTATATAATCTGAACATGAAGTACCACAGTAAATGGACCTTTCGCTCCTAGATACTGAAAAACCAGGATAAATAGAATGTGATCGGTACTGTAGATAAGAAACCAGTTAGCCCACGACTTGGTCTGCCATCTTTTCCTATCTGCTATAAAACCTCACACCTATTTGATTCGTTGTCTTATTTTGTATTTATGTTTAGCCTGTGCCTTCCCAAGGAATGTTGAATTCCCTTAGGTATTATCCCTACCACCTCTGTTTGGTCGGCTGTTCCATGTGATCCACCACCCTTTCGTCAAGTACAGCCTACATCCCCCCTCTCCCCCCACCAGCATCAGAGCTATGCCTTTGCTGCTGTTCTCTCTATCGGATATAAATTCCTCTAGTATTTTGTTGATGAAACCCTTTATACGCATAAGCATTACAGGAATGGAATAGAGATAACGTCTATGCATTGGGAAAACTATAAATGCCCATACACCAGCTGTGCAATAATGCTGAACCGATATCGTACTGATAGACACGCAATCTTGAATATATAAAATCGACAAGGTGTGCAGTGAATCTGATTGGTTTTCAGCCTCTGGCCATCAGATTGGGGGTCTGACGTCACCCAACTGGCACACTCTCTTCCACCTCGGCCACACACACACACACACTCTCTATGTCCTCTCCACCCCCCCCATCACACTACACTCCCTCCCCGGGTGTCACTCACCTCCCTCCGGCACACCACTCACCATCCCGCCCCAGTGCTCACTCACCTAGCCCGGTAGGACAGCGGCTCCCCCCCAGCTGCGGGTGGGCGTCGCAAACACACTGCACGAGGGCCTCCCCCGTGTTCCCGTACTCAGCCTCCGTCTCCCGGTGGTTTCGTCTCCACCCGCTCTCTCCAGTCTGACCACAGCTCAGGCCTCTACCTCCCATCCCTCCTTCAGTCAGCTGCCCCAGGGCAGACGGTACTCACAAGCTTGTTGGCTGCCGGCCTGGCAACGTCACGGAACAGGCTGATCAACCTAGAGCGAGGAGGGGGGGGGGGTTGGGATGCGCACGTCTCCTGGCAGGGGACCGCCTGGGAAAGTGGGGTAACGGCCAAGGATGCGAAGCAGAGGAGTCTGGGTTAAAGGCGGGAAAGGCCGGGGGCCAAGGCAGAAAACAGGCACCGAGGGGGTTAATGGCAACGGAGGCTTCCTGAGGAGGAGGAGAAGTGAGGGAGAGCGGAAGCATTCGGGAATGCCATAAGAAATACGTGTGCCATGGATGCGAGCAGAGGATTCTGGGAAGGTGTTAACAACGGTAGTGAATCCTTTGCTCTCTCAGAATCCTTTTGCTTCTCTCTCGAATCCTTTTGCTCCTCCAGAATCCTTTTCTCTCTCCCAGAATCCTTACTTTCATGCCACTCTATTTCAGCCATACTCTCTTAATAAACTATGGTAAAGTGAAGAATATATAACTCCCACGGGATGAGCAAAGGCTTTCTGGAAATGACAGCTCTTATAGAGGTGATCCCATATAAAAACGGATTACCATGTAATATATATTTATCTTAAATACCTGAGGTAATGTATCCTAAATAATGTTTATATTAGTATCTGAACCATAACATAGATTAAACACGTCCCCCCCCTCCGCGCACTGTCCCCCCTCCCGTCCACTGCCTTTCCCCCCACTGCCCCACCCCTCCCCGCCACATCCTGTCCACTGCCCCCCCCCTCCTGTCCATGTCCATCCCCCCCCCCCCACCCTCCTAGCGGGAAATTTAACTCACGGGCAACGCCGGGTCTCTCAGCTAGGGTACTACATAAAAACAGTAAATATAAATGTATTACAAGTATGCAAAAATATACAGTTTTTGTTTAAAGAAAATACCTAAATGTACAAAAAACTGAAGCAAACCCCCGATAGGATAAAAAAACTTCCAAAGGCTGAAGCGCTGGCATATAGGGACCTGATCATATAGGAATAAAGCCCTTTATTCTCTCATGGAAAGGTATACTAAGTGTAACACCCACCACCCCCTCGGGATTACTATGGTCTTAAAGGTTAACTGAGGGCTCACTCAGAGTAACGCCCTTCCCTGGTCAATGGTGCTGGTGAGTGTGACTCAGAGAAGTTAAGCCCCGCCCCCTTACGCCTGCCCATGACATCAGACTGGGATTAAATAGAACGGAAAGTTCTGGAACGTAGGTTTTGAGGGAGGAGTGACAGTTAGAGGAGCCTCAGAGTGCGCAGTCATGTAAATGGGTTCCCAGTGAGGGGATAGACATGTACATGAATATACCAAGGGGGGAGTGAGGGGAGGAGTGACAGGGGGGAGTGAGCGGGAGGAGTGACAGTGACAGGGGGGGTGACAGTTAGAGGAGCCAGAGTGCAGTCATGTAAAGGGTTCCCAGTGAGGGGATAGATATGTACATGAATATATCCAAGGGGGAGTGAGAGGGAGGAGTGACGGGGGGAGTGAGCGGGAGGAGTGACAGTGACGGGGGAGTGACAGTTAGAGAAGCCTCATGCAGTCTGTAATGGGTTCCCAGTGAGGGGATAGACATGTACATGAATATATCCAAGGGGGGAGTGACAGTGACAGGGGGGAGTGACAGTGAGAGGGAGGAGTGACAGTGACAGGGGGGAGTGACAGTTAGAGGAGCCTCAGAGTGCAGTCATGTAAATGGGTTCCCAGTGAGGGGATAGATATGTACATGAATATATCCAAGGGGGGAGTGAGAGGGAGGAGTGACAGGGGGGAGTGAGCGGGAGGAGTGACAGTGACAGGGGGGAGTGACAGTTAGAGGAGCCTCAGAGTGCAGTCATGTAAATGGATTCCCAGTGAGGGGATAGATATGTACATGAATATATCCAAGTTTTTGTTTTGAAGTCAGGGGAAGTGCCCCACTGAAGTAAGGCCCATGGCCATGATATAATTGAAGATTACAGGCTTCCTTAGAGGAAGACTGTGCTCCTTAGATCAGTGGTGCGCAAACTGGGGGGGTGCCCCACAGGGGGGTCGTGAAAATTTCTGGGGTGGGGGGGTGCGGCGGTTACAGAGGCCCTGCGCTCTTCCCCACCGCATTTAAATTAAATGCTGGGGGAGGCGTGAGGCCTCTGTAACTCCCTTACCTGCTCTCTGCCGGGTCTTCGGCGAAGCATCGTCATGGCAACGCCGCGGGGTCATGTGACGTGACGCGTCACCATGGCAATGCGTGTCAAATGACGCGGCGGGGTCACGTGACATCACATGACCCGAGGTAAGGGAGTTACCGAGGTCTCGCTGACTCCCCCGGCATTTCATTTAAATGTTGTGGGTTAGAGCGCAGGGCCCACCCCCCACAAAATGTTGCGCCCCCCCAGTTTGCAAACCCCTGCCTTAGGGGTTACCCAAACTGTAGCCCTGGGACTCAGATGGATAAACATTTATAAGAGGCCCACTATACAGTACCTGGCTAAGGATCCTGAGGGAATGGCTAAAGAGACACCCCCTGCCAGGTCTGCATCCGAGTGCTCCAGGTGAGGTGTGCAGGGAGGACAATCCCCCAGATACAGTGAGCAAGGGTAACCCAAGCTGGGACCTTGGAGGTAGAGATGCATGGACCCAAAGAGAGAGTCACTCAAGAATGTAACAGTGAGACACAAACCCCAGTTACAGGAAAAGCGCCTCCCTAGGAACACACGTACTGTATGTATCTGGGGGAGATATTGCGCATGTACTGACTGTAAATGAATGATGCCTGTTTTCATAACTATAAAGTTCCTGGCGCCCATGTGCATACACGCCCAGCCTGCGCAGAACACGACCCTAACAAGGTCATACACTGTACAAGCCAGATCTAGAGACTATGTGATGTAAACTTCTCAGGAGCCGGGCAGGATAGGTGAAATAAGACTGGCCTGTGTGTCTGCCAGAAACGTGTAGCATAGGCCCAAAAAAAGTGACATTATTTCATCTGCTGTCATTGGCTTCCCTAAAGCAGCAGCCTGTGTCAAACTCCATGCTTTTGCTTCAAAAAAAAATTACTTTGAGATTTATTGTCCAAATATGTTTTCGTTTGTTACATTTTTTGTTTCATTCAGGAGATATAAGCGTTTGACATATTAAGGGTTGAAGAGGTTAAAATGAAGCTCTCCCCAGAGCCCATTAAGGTCTAGAGGCTACTATGGTGACCTCAGAAGCTAGAGATTAAAGAGACAATCCAAGCGGGAGAAATGATTTTTTATTTTAAACATAAGATTTAAGCGGGGGATCTCTGGAGCTGAACCCCATTAATTTCAGCTCGGGGAACCCCCTGCTTCCTGAGATATGTACCTCCGCAGGGCCTGCCGGTAGCTGCTCCGCTCGGCTAGCAGGGATCACATAATGGCCGCTATTCAAGGCTCTTGCACCCTGCGGGCAAACAGGAAGCCGTGACATCCGATGGTGGTTCCCTTTGGCCCACGTGACGCGGGAGCTTTAAAAAGCAGAGAGATACTGGTACCCCCTTCAGAGGTCAGTATCTCTGGAATCAGAGGGTCCCCGGAGCTGAAATTAATGGGGTTCAGCTCCGAAGACCCCATACTTCAATCCTATGTTAAAAAAAACGCACAAAAATTCACCCGATTGGATTGTTCCTTTAAGGAAATCATAATCTCTTCGGCCGGGAGATGCGACGGGGGCTGGCCGTGTCCCCGCACCTCCGCCAGGGGGGCGGAGAGAGGGGCAGGGGCTGCTCCGGCAGAATCATCGCGCATGGCGCATGCGCACAATCCTCAGGTACTGTCCCCATTTTTGCGCATGCGCAGAAGGCACCGGCGCGCCAGCAGCAGGACACGGAGATCACACATACACACAGAGACACACAAACTGACTGACACACACACACACACACACACACACACACACACACACTAACTGACACACACACTGACTGACAGAAACACACCCACATTAACTGACACACAGACACACACACTAACTAACACACAGACACACACACTGACACACAGACACACACACACACACACAGGGAATTCACAGTTACTATAAATATAGGAGTGCAAATAGCTCAAACATGCGTTCTAAGGCCGGGCATATAGTGCCGGCGACGTCGCCCGAAAACAAATGCATTGCTGCCGCGTGCGCTTATAGTAAGCACGACGGCGACAATGCGACGTCGCCGTCGCGAAAACTGGTAGCCGGACAAAATTTGTTTTTTCAAGGGCTGTTA
Source organism: Ascaphus truei (assembly GCA_036426205.1). Classification (NCBI taxonomy): domain Eukaryota; kingdom Metazoa; phylum Chordata; class Amphibia; order Anura; family Ascaphidae; genus Ascaphus; species Ascaphus truei. The sequence continues at coordinate 14,314 of WSYH01005688.1, read as the reverse complement.
TCTCATGTGACGGCCCTTGAACCAATCAAATGGCCGGAAACCCGCGCCGCCGCAGCCAGGCGCACTATACGCGCGGCCTTAGTCAAACTTCTTTCCGTTTTGGCACTGAAATTGTGTTTTGATTTTTAATTAAAAACATCACCATCACAAATACAATTTCTGTGACAAAAGACAAAGAAGTTTCACTTAAAATGCGCGTGCTCGGCACACACACAATTTTTTTTACTCTAGAAAAGCTTCTTTTATTACTTTCAAAAGGAAATACTTTTATTATTATTATTAATAATAATAGTTAATATTACTATTAAGCATACTAAGTATTTAAGCAATGAAGTATTAACATTAAACTCCTATTGGTTTCTGGTGGGGATTGCTGCTTTAAACAAATGTAACCGCGGTTATTGCAAATATTTGTATACTTTTGTTCCTATGGAAATGAAGCACAAATCTCTTTTCTTCTGGTGCCTCTGGATGAGGGCGTGTCTCACCTAATCCATCCTGTCAGATTACACCAGACAAAAGGAAGCGAATCCATCCCGCGTCTCAGCTCACCGTGTTTACAAACTAAGCTTAAAATCAATACAATACCAGGGCTTACATTACTGCAGGAAAGGATCGGGGCTTTTTGCTGACGTGTAACTGGGCTCAGTGACCTGTGTAGTCAAAATGGAGCACACGAAAAATACAGTCGGACGGTTTCTGCGCCATCCTCGAGATTTACAACATGGGGTCCATGACATTAGCGCCCTCCGCACACTTTGGGTTCACCTATTGTTTCCTTGGGGTGGAATACAGAATAGCCACATGTCTTTTTTTAAGGGTAACCGTTTTGATCAAATATTCTCGAATTTTCGGGCAACCTTTGGCAATTTCTAGTATAATGTTCTTGTGAATAGAGTGTCATAAAGTTGATTGGATTGTTGTGGGTCTATAATCTGGTGCGAGGCGCTGATGTAATAGACGCCATGTTGTAAACCGATTACGCAGAAACGGGCCTGTAAGAGACGTGTGCAGAGGTACGCAATGGATTCTGTTTTTTTTTTTGTTTCAAAAAATTTTATTAGGCATTTATAACATTTCACAGCATTTTGAATATTGTCAACATTTTGGCCTAATACAGATTTTTCTAACTTTGTCTGGAGGGGGGGGGGGAAAGTCTCAACGTCCCCCTGACCCTCCGGGGTCTGCCGGGGTGGCACGAGTATGGAAACAGAAAAGGGAAGAGAGGGGGGAGGGGGGGGGGGGGGGGGGGGGGGTAGAAGGGGGGGGGGGGGCATTGTTCCCCTTCTCCTTGGTGTCCACAGCTTGGGCCTTTATTTTTTGCTATTATGGGGCATTTCGGTGCTGGAGAGCCATTTGTGTTAGCCATGGATCTATTGTTGAAAGAGGTAGTGGACCTTTTCAGAAAGGCTGACAGTCTTTCCATTTCCATCACCTCTTGCACCCTTTTTTTTACTGTTTGTTTGGAGGGGGGAGACACCTTCTTCCAGGCGGCTGCCACCGCACATCTAGCCGCGGTGAGAATGAAGGAGACTAATTTGCCTGTGGTCGATCCAGCGCTTCTAAGGGTCTGGCCAGTAGGTAGGTCAGCGGGTCAATGGGTATTGTGAGGTCTGTGACCTCTTTTATTAAATTTTGTATAGTTTCCCAATACTTCTGAATTTCCGGACAAGTCCACCAGATGTGGGCCATGTCCCCCTTTTGACCGCAGCCTCTCCAGCATAGATCAGAAGCCAGAGGGTAGATTTGATTTATTCGAACTGGGGTAAGATACCAGCGAAACAGTATTTTGTATATATTTTCTTTGATTGTGGTACATATAGAAGTTCCTGAGGCATTTTCCCAAATACTTTCCCAGTCCTCTCGGCCTATATCTATTTCCAATTCTGCTGCCCAATGTAGCATATAGTCGTGTGTAGGGGCTTCTATGGCCCTCTCCAGTTCTGCACAAATTTGCGATATAAGACCTTTCTGGTGGGCTGTTTCACGGCAGAGCCGCTCGAAGCCAGTGAGAGGGGGAAATTCCAACGTTGGGGTTAAAGTTTGAATAAAATGCCGAATTTGTAGGTACTTGAATACATTCAGCCCCACTATTTCGTATTTAGATTGTAAATTTTGGTAACTCAGGAACTCCCCGAAGCTCAAGAGGTCGGCAACCGCTCTAATATTTTTGGCTTTGAATTCATCAAATTGTCTGGGCTCACAGCCAGGTGGGAATTTCGGATTTTTGTGAATTGGCGTAAGTTGGGAATGAGGTGTTGTGAGCTTAAATTTGAATTTGCATTTCATCCAGGTCTCCCATGTGTGTCTCATCGGGCCTAGTTTAAATTTGTTATTCTGCATGTCCTCCTTGCTCAGGGACCAAAGGCAGGCCGGCAGTGAAGGCGTCCCGGCATATTGTGTTTCTATATCTAGCCAGCAGTGTTGGTTTCGGTTAGCGTTCCAGACTATCACCTGTCGCTGTTGGGCGGCCAGGTAGTATCTTGTGATGTCTGGGACTCCCAGTCCACCTCTCCCCCTTGACGCCAAGAGAACTGTTCTGGAGACTCTTGGTTTTTTTCCTTGCCAAATAAAGTGGAAGATTAGCTTTTGGATATTTTTCAATTCTGAGCCAGGGATGTGGACCGGGAGAGTCTGGAAGTAGTACAGTAATCTAGGGAGTATATTCATTTTAACCGAGATCATTCTCCCGATCCATGATATCTGATATCCTCCCCATTTCTCTAAATCTTGTTTGATTTTTTGGAACAGGGTCGGATAGTTATGTTGATATAAAGATTGGTAGGTCCTCGATATCTTAACTCCTAAGTATTTGATACAGGAGGAACTCCAACGGTAATTAAAGTTTAGTTTGAGGAGTTTCACCTCTGGCTCTGGCAGGCTTAAATTCAGGGCTTCTGATTTATCGTTATTTATTTTATATCCTGAGATTTTTCCAAAATCCCAGAGTTCTTTTTGAAGGTTGGGTAGGGAGATTTGGGGTTTAGATAGGGTTAAAATGACATCATCTGCGAATAGGGATATTTTGTGCTGCCTGTGTCCAATTTCTATTCCCTGGATGTCTGTATTGAGTCGTATTGCCGATGCCAGTGGTTCTATCGTTAGCGCAAAGAGGAGAGGAGATAAGGGGCATCCCTGCCGAGTTCCATTTGTGATCTCGAATCTCTGGTTATTGCCCCCTGGTAGTTTTACTGTAGCTGACGGATTTTGGTATAGTCTACGGACCCCCTTTAAGTATGCGTCTTTAAAGCCAAATTTGCGCATAGTCTGGTCCAGGAATTGCCAGTTTATTCTATCGAACGCCTTCTCTGCATTCAGGCTTAACAGTAGTGCTTTGGTGCCTGTGAGGTGGACATGATCAATAATATTAATTATCTTCCGGGTGTTGTCTGAGGCTTGCCTGCCCGCGACAAATCCTACTTGATCGATATTGATTAGCCTCGGTAAGATGGGATTTAATCTGTTTGCAAGTATTTTACGGTATAATTTGAGATGACTGTTGAGAAGGGAGATTGGACGATAGCTTCCACATTGCATCGGGTCTCTGCCTTTATGTATAATAGCTAAGTTGGCCAGAGACATTGTTGGGGGGATTTGGTTCCCTTCCATGAAGTAATTGAATGTTTTTAAGAGATGCGTGGATAGGGTAGGCAAGAATCTCTTATAGTAGACATTGGTGAAACCGTCAGGGCCAGGAGACTTAGTGATTTTTAATGATTTGACCACCTCTTCCAGTTCCTCTTTTGAGATCTCAGCGTTGAGGACTGTGTTTTCCTCCTCCGTTAATGTGGGGAGTTGGCATTTGTCTAAATATTGTGTTATCAATTCTGTTGCTATTGGTTCAGGTCGGCCGTTCTTAGATCTTAAATTATAGAGTTCTGTATAGTATTTTGAGAATTCCGCTGCAATTTTGCTGTCACTATATTGTATCTCGCCAGACCTACTCTTGATCGCCGTTATTTGGGATCTTTTTTGTACCCCTCTCAATTTACTGGCCAGGAGTCTGTCGGCCTTGTTACCCTTGTCGTAATATTGTTGATTGGTCCATTTGAGGGCCTTTTCAACATCCTCCAGCTAGATTTGTCTAAGTTTTGTTCTAGCTGTTAGCAGTGTTTTGTATATCTTTTTTGAGGGGCTAGCCTTATGGGCTTGTTCTATTGTTTTTATGCTATCTGTGAGCTCTTTGATTAGCTTTTGACGGGCTTTTTTCCTGTGGGATGCGATGGAAATAAATTTCCCTCTGATGGCTGCCTTATGGGCTTCCCATAGGATTGCTGGAGAGGAGACTGTTCCTGCGTTGAAAAAGAAATAGTCCTTAAGTGAGGATCTAATTTCTCTCTCTATCTCAGGATGATTTAGTAGTGAATCATTTAATCTCCAGGAGCAACTTGTTGTTTTCTCAAAAGGGACTGACAGTGTCAAGGTGATCTGTGCGTGGTCGGACCAAGTGATTGAGCCAATGTCTGATTCAATGGCTGCCGCCATCACATTTTTAGTGGTCAGGAAGTGGTCTATTCGAGAGTAGGTCTGGTGAGGTGCTGAGTAAAATGTGTAGTCTCTCTGGCCCTGATGCTGGGTTCTCTATACATCCACCAGTGAAAACTCGCTCAGGATTCCCCTAAACCTTTTCCCCTTGGTGTGGGAGTGGGCTGGACGGGGGGGACCCATTGTGGTCGATCTGCCTCGGTGGGGTTTAAAACCATGTTTAGGTCTCTTCCCACTATCATCGATGACAGATATCCCGGGTCGACGCCTTCGAGAACTGTTTGTAAGAATTCTGTTTGATTCTCGTTTGGGGCGTATACATTGATCAGAGCAATTGCCGAGCCCGCTAAAGAGCCATATACCACTAGGAATCTACCCTCTGGATCCGCTGTCGTTTTGGCATGATTAAATGGGGTGCCTTGTCTGATTAGGATAGCTACACCCCTCTTCTTACTACTGAATGATGCAAAAAAGCATGTTGGGAACATTTTTTTGAATAAATTTGGGGGGTCTTGTGATGTGAAGTGGGTCTCCTGCAAGAATATGATGTCTCCTCCTGATTTTTTCATATCGTGGAGGGCTAGCCTCCGCTTCCTATTGTTTTGTAGTCCTTTGACATTTAGTGAGCGGACCTTTATTGGGGCCGTAGATGTCATTGTGGGTTTCTTGTGGGTTGGGATCTCGGGATCTCGCCGTTCCCACTCGGGGAGATCTTGCTTTTATTTCCTGAGAGTTTGTTGTGATTCTGTCTGCATGTTTTGTGGGGGGAAGGTGCGCCCTGCCTATATGTTCTTTGAGGGCTGCCTGTGGGTTGCCAAGGGGGGAGGGTGGGATGGGAGGGAGGGGGGGAGGTAAAGATCTGCTGGGACAGGACCAGCAGATAAAGAGTAGGTAGGATTAGGTCCCTTCTAGGTCCTAATGTGGTGTTGCCAGGTCCTAGAGTGACCGGCATTGGGGCAAACGTGCCCGTATGGGGTGGGTCCGGTGTCAATGACCGGTGTGCAACCGAGGGATCCAGACCCTGAGTCGCTAACGTTGTGCGCTGTTTCCCCCTTCTGTTCCTTTGGTCTGGTTCTAGTGCGTGTCATGCTATATTTGGATGGAGGGGGGTTGTGGGGATAGATGGGGGGAAACAGCGCACAACGTTAGCGCCGCAAAAACGGGGAGGGGGGAGTTAGAGACAGAGAGAGAGGGGGGGTTCATGGGCTGTGTCCCAAGTTGTGTACTGTTATGCTGTGTGCGTCAGTTGTGTGGTATGGGTCTTTTGTTTGTTTTGCAGGGATGGGGGGGGGGTGTGTAGAGGAGGGGGAGGGGATTCATTATTTCTCCTTATTACAAAATGTTTTTTGCATGCTCGTTTTGTTAGCTTTTCAACTTTGGTTGTTGCGACCTTTAGAGGACATTCTGTGTGAGAATTTCAACATACTACGTACAACATTAGCCCTGGGTGGGTTCCCAGATATCCAAACATGGCTGCTTCTAGGCTTGTCCCCTTAACTCAGCGGCCATAGCCGCGTGTGCCGGGGTACCTAGTGTCTCCGGGGGGGGGGGAGGAAGGGGGGGGGGGGGACATATATATGGTACGGGTTAACATAAATCACATCAATCAACTCTAAACTTTGTACAGTGTTCTCAGTCTTTCTATATGCATGTCTGTGAGTTATTTTTGGCAAATCGACTCTCTGCGCTGCGTCGGCGCCGAGTGACCTGACCCGGGCGGTTGAGTGTTGCCTCCGCTGGCCTTGTTGCTTTGTGGGGGCAAATGTACTCACTTGTACCGGCGGAATCTGCTCTCTGCTCGAGGGGGGGAGGTAGGAGAGAGGAGGGCGTGAGGTGGAGATCTCCGCGACGGCCTTACGGGCTCTGCATGTGCCGCTTCTGCCTTGGTGTACCCGTCCTCTCCCCTCCCGGCCCGGGCAGTTTGGGCCCAGGGAGATGACAAAAGAAGGATGTGTGCATCCGCCCAAGCGGGGCTCGGATCCTTCACTCCTCCTCCGTTCCCGGATCCATCCGAGGCCGCGGCTCGTCCCCGCCAGCACCGGTGTCTCCAGTGTCATCGGGCTCCTTTCCTGGGCGGTGGCTGTTGGCGAGGCTAGGTAAGTCGGAGGATGCCTGGAGGCAGTTGTCCCTCTTTCTTTTGTAGCTCGCCCGCTAGTCTGTACTCCGGTGGCTTGTGTTCGGAGTTCCCATTTCTCCTGCTTTCGGATTCTGTGTCCGGGGGGCAGGAGTATCCTTTAAGGGGGGCTCTATGGTCATTAGGTTGTTTAATCCAACTGGGTGCGGGGGTAAACTTGGAGGTAACTGTGGTGGCTGACTGCTGTGATTCTTATTTGACCCGCGACTGTTTCTGGCCTGCCAGCCTCTCTGATGTTCTGACCGGGGGGTCCTCTGAGTGCTGCCCCTGGGAGTTGAGAGGGTCTGGGTTCCAGTCAGCAGGGGGGTTCAAATCCAGGGCCTTTGCAAAATGCGGGATATCCTCCGGGTGTCTTATTGTGAGGTATTTGCCATTTCTTTGTACTGAGAGCTTAAATGGGAATCCCCATTTGTACTTGATCTCCTTCTCGCGGAGCAGGGATGTTAATGGTTGCATTTCTTTGCGCCGGAGTACCGTTCGTTTGGACAAATCATTGTATATTTGGAGGTGGACATCGTTAAACTTGATAGTCTCCCGGGCTCGGCAAGCCTCCATTATTTGTTCTTTTACAGAATATCTGTGGAGACGGGCTATTACGTCCCTTGACCGGTTAGGGTCTTCAGACCGTGGGCCCAGGGCACGATGAGCTCTGTCCATCTCCATGTCCTTTTGTGTGAGGTCTGTGCACATTGAATTAAAGAAGTCCTGGAGATATGGCTTGAGTTGACCAGGTAGAACCGCTTCTGGGATACCCCGAATTCTGATATTCTGACGTTTGTCGCGGTTCTCCTGGTCTTCAAGACGGTCTCTCAGGGTGCTTACTTCTGCGCCTAGTCAGTATATTTCGTTTGCTGCCTCCTCCTGGGACTGCGTGGTGTCGGCCATCTTGATTTCTAGGGCCGTGGTGCGTTCCGTGAGGCCCGTTATTTCCTGCTTGAGTTCTGTTACCGCGGCCCGCAGGTCAGCCTGTAATGAGGTATGGAACTTATTTAGCATTGTGGAGATCATCTCCTGCATGAATGCTCTCGTGAGCTCTTCCTCCGGTGGCGGGGGTGTTGCCGTGCTGTTTCGCTCGGTTGCTGCCTGCTTGGTCCCGTGTGCGCTCGTGGGGCCGGCGCCATCTTGGGTTCTTGAAGTGGCCTCCGAGCTCTTCTGTGAGGGGGAGAAGAATTTTGCGACTCCCGGGGTGGTTTGGGTTTTCGGTCTGCCCGCCATTCTTGCTGCCGAAGGTATTAGGGAGGTTTGTAGCAGTAACTGCGAGTTTTTTTAGGGGGGGAAAGCGCTTATTCAGCAGGTTTTATGTCAGGGTCTGTGGAGCTCCTCTCCTACACGACTGTTCTCATCGGCATCCAGGACACGCCCCCATGGATTCTGTTTAAAGTTAAACTAAAATTAGGCTTTGTTGTGCCTGTCCCTTTAACACAGCAAAACATTCATAATAAGCCAAAGAAAAACCTACTCCGCTTTGGAGGATATCTACACATGTAGTCCAGCCCTCTCTAATTGGGTGGTTAGCTAAGCTAATTACCAGCCCCAAAATATATATACAGATATATCACAGTCCCATAAGAAAGTCTTATCTGTTTCTTAGAAAAAATAAATAAACCATGCGCAATTAATTAACCTCTAAGTGATGCGGTGCAGTGCCCGTACCTTTAAATAATAGTGATGTAACCCAGTATAGAGTCCACAAAAGACCACAGTGGAAATAAATAAAATAAATAACCGTGATTGATGATGGCGTCTGCTGCTATAAAAATGGGGGGGTGGCTCCGCACCCCCCAACACACTAGGAAATGGAAACAAAAAACAGCGCACAACGCATATAGTGAAGTATATATTACATAAATGTATTGAATAAAAAATGTGTAAATTCTGCGTACATCAGATATGAATATAATAGGCAGTGAGTGTGTTAACACACTAGTTACCACTCGATGACTGTTGGTGTGGAGGTAGTACACTTGTTCCTCTCTTAAGGTGCTTACAGCAACAGCTGTATTCTGGGACTCCCCTGTGAACACCTGTTCAAGCCGTCATCCTCCTTTAGACCAGCTGGGGTCCTGCCTCGATCGTAGCCGTCAGAGGGTCCCTCAGGGATTTCGGCAAACGTCTAGAATAGCTGGTAATAGTCGTTAAATTGTCCTGCTCCAAGTCGTCACACCGGGAGGAAAGTCTGTTAGCTGCAGGCTATGCTACAGCGCAACACACCGCCGCTTCCTTGCGGGACGCCACAGGATGACGTCACAGTGTCCGCGACTCCGGATCCGTCGGCCAATAACACAGGCTGAAGATCTCTGTGCAGCAGGGGGTGGGCAATGTGAGGGGGACACAGGAAAAGGGACTTAGGAATAGGCTCTGAAGCCTCTAAGCTGGTCTAAAGGAGGATGACGGCTTGAACAGGTGTTCACAGGGGAGTCCCAGAATACAGGTGTTGCTGTAAGCACCTTAAGAGAGGAACAAGTGTACTACCTCCACACCAACAGTCATCGAGTGGTAACTAGTGTGTTAACACACTCACTGCCTATTATATTCATATCTGATGTACGCAGAATTTACACATTTTTTATTCAATACATTTATGTAATACATACTTCACTATTTGCGTTGTGCGCTGTTTTTTGTTTCCATTATCTGTTTCTTGTAGCTGTAGGGGAAAGCCACTCTGCTCTCCTGGGTTCGCACCCTTGTGTGCTATAGCAATATCAGGATCCAGGTTTTAGAAATCTTGTCCCCTTTGTTTTGCTGTCAGCCTGCAGTCTTTTGCAGCTCAAGACATATGTTTGTTCCCCAGGTCAGCCCAGTTGTGGACTAGGGAATCCTTGGTTTGTCCGTCCTGGGTCAGCTCCAATTGTGAGCTCAGGAATCCTCTTCCTGTGTCTCACATGACACTATTTCACGGAGTTCTGATTAGGCAGGTGGATTTGGTTAATTGCTGGTGTGCAATTAACCAGCACACTGCTGGATTAGAGGCAAGTTTCTTAACAAGGATAAGTCCCTGTTACATGGCCGTCTGTATTTTTTCATGTGTTTTAATAAATGCTATTTTTACTATCCCGCTCTCGGAGTCCAGTTCCACTTTAATTGTTTGATTGAGGAGATCATGGAAGGAGAGGAGGTCTCTATAGATCCATTACAGCAACACAAATGTGACTTTCTGATTAAACTCTGTAATAAGAGAGCTTTGATTTTTATAAATGACGTTTAACAGATGATGTACAAATACCTGTAGGCATCAGATGTAAGAAAAAAATGTATCAATCACCTAAATGTAAGCCGTTAAATGGAAATGTGATTGAAAGTATGCTTTCAAAAATATGAGCGTGAGATCCTTTCTGTGTAGCAGTTATGAATAAGGTATCCTGAAGACAAATTTCTTTCTTAGTATTTCCAATGTTTATTCTTCTGAGGCAAATAGCCTCATTCAGTACAGAATTTGGTTATAGAGTAAAGAATTTAAGAATACTGTACATCATGATGGTTGCAGGGTGATCACAGTTCTAATATGTACACTCTCAGATAAGTTTAAATACTCTTTCTCTGCCTCCTCTGGCCTAGTCCTGCCACCTCCGGCCTCGTCCTGCCTCCTCTGGCCTCGTCCTGCCTCCTGCGGCCTCGTCCTGCCTCCTGTGGACTCGTCCTGCCTCTTCTGGCCTTGTCCTGCCTCTTCTGGCCTTGTCTTGCCTCCTCTGGCCTCGTCCAGCCTCCTCTGGCCTCGTCCTGCCTCCTCTGGCCTCGTCCTGCCTCCTCTGGCCTCGTCCTGCCTCCTCTGGCCTCCTCCTGCCACCTCCGGCCTCGTCCTGCCTCCTCTGGCCTCATCCTGCCTCCACCAGCCTCCTCCTGCATCCTCTAGCCTCCTCCTGCTGTCTCCTCCTATCTCCTCTGGCCTCGTCCTGCCTCCTCTGGCCTTGTCCTGCCTCCTCTGGCCTCGTCCTGCCACCTCCGGCCTTGTCCTGCCACCTCCGGCCTCGTCCTGCCACCTCCGGCCTCGTACTGCCTCCTCCAGCCTCCTCTAGACTCCTCCTCCTGTCTCCTCTGGCCTTGTCTGGCCTCCTCCGGCCTCGTCCTGCCTCCGGCCTCGTCCTGCCTCCTCTGGCCTCGCCCTGCCTCCTCTGGTCTCCTCTGGCCTCGTCCTGCCTCATCCTGCCTATATTGGATCATATCACTAACAGCCAGTAACACACGGATTAGGATATAATTAGCACTATATTGTAACATATCAGTAGCAGCCAGTAACACAGGGATTAGGACATTATTATCACTATATTGTAACTGTAGCCGGGATCCCTTTTCCACCATTTGTTGTTGTGGGGTGGGAGATGCTGCACCTAGGGAACGCTCCGATAACGGAGGTTCCGCGTTGACGGAGCCGCCATGTTAGGTTGGCGCCGGCGCAGAACTGGTCTGGCAGGAGGTTGCGCATGCGCAGACTATGTGCCAAAGCCCGCGAAGGAGGAGAGCTCGGATAGGCGGGGAGCTAGGGGACTACGGGTCCCAGCAGCCTCGCGGGGCCTGAGGACCAATCAGGTACGAGGTAGGGAGGAAAAGGAAGTGGTGGGGCGCACGTTGGGTCAGAGCGAGCGATAGGAGGAAGGAGAAGGAGCTCCGGTGTAGGGAGGCAGTCCACCCCCTACCTAGGCCGTATGCCCCTTGCCCAGTTAGGCCCTGAGCCCCAGTAGTGTGAAGCTGAACTAGGGACTGGCCATAGACAGGTTCCGGCTTCCCTTATTGTTAACCGATCGCTACCGGGACAGTTATAAGTCAGCGAGAGGTCTGGGATCAGGCCCCACTACCAAGTTGCTGCGTGTCTGGGTGGGATCGCCCCGGACACCTACCGGTGACGTCACCTATGCCCACGCCAATTCTTTGTGAAGACTGTTGCAGGACCGGGTTCTGGAGTGCCCGGAATGTAAACGTCAAGTGCACCAACGGTGCCATCATTCACTCAGGACACAGTGGCTGCGCAGTCACATACATATACATTCACTGTCTCACGTGAGGGTGGGGAACGTATTCCAAGAGGGAACTGGACACGGGGTGGGATCACCCGGTGAAGGGGAGGGGAGAATGAGCGTTCGGAAGGACGCGAGAGTAGTGTCTCCTCTAGGGAGGGACACCTGTTGATGAAGTTTATGGTTGCTGCAAGTAAAGCATATTGATAACGGTATATTGCTGTGTGTGTATTAATGTACATAAGTTCCTGCGAAGACCCACTTCCCCTCGGGCGGAAGCTGTCGCAGGTGGAGGCGCTGCACCAAGTTATAAGTATTAAACGTATCCCAGGCTCTCCGTGGCAGAGGCTCAGGTCCTGTGCGCTTACAGGTTATACAGCATATGGTAGTGGTCTGTGTTCGCTAGGAACCAGGGCTACATAACATATCAGTAACAGCCAGTAACACACAGATTAGGACATTATTAGCACTATATTGTAACATATCAGTAACAGCCAGTAACACACGGATTAGAACATTATTATCACTATATTGTAACATATCGGTAACAGCCAGTAACACAGGGATTAGGACATTATTATCACTATGTTTGCGCTAACAGTTTGAGCTTCACTTCTTATTTTCATGCATAGTCTTGTATGTCTAAGCTCTGAAATCTTTCCTCTGTGGGAGACTGAACACACAATATATCTGTTAAATCAAGAAATAATAACTCTGCTCAGCAGCATTCATGAGGTTATCTGACACAATTTCCAGAGGCAGCAGAGTATCAGTTATTAGCTGTTATAAGACTGTCCACGTAAATATAACACCAGGAAGAGGAGAATGAATTCTGTACGAGTGAGCAGCATGTGGTCTGTGTCTTTTCTATGTCAGTTTTCTTTCTCTGACCATGCACATTTTCTGCTTGTAACGCTTGTTGATCTTCTGTTTCCTCCTCAGTTACGGGATCTGGCCGTATGGGTTCTTTAAAAAGTATGGGATCCCTGGCCCCCGGCCCCTGCCTTTTATTGGGACCTTTCTTGAAAATAGGAAAGTGAGTATGAGACACCTCCTCGCCCTCCTCACGGGCACATTATGTTCCTGTCACTCTGTATGTGTGTCCTGAAAATAATTAGCCATGAGGAATAACAATGCCTATTATCAAATAATGAATGATGTGTTTGGGTTATGTATACTGTATTAAGAACTACTGTTAATAGTAATAATGACAACTAAAACAATACAGCTGTAATCTACACTACACAATCAGTATTTATTATGTAACTGGGGAAATGTCAATATTTGATAATGGTTATGATGTGTATCGTATTACAAAATTCTCCTCCTCACTTTTAAGGCTATCTAAGGTGACCAGATGTCCCGGTTTAGCCGGGACAGTCCCGTTATTTTTGTCCCCTGTATTTTTATTATGTATTGGGGAGTGGGGGGGTGTATTTTATTATGTATTGGGGAGGGAGGTGTATTTTTATTATGTATTGGGAAGGGGGTGTATTTTTATTATGTATTGGGGAGGGGGTGTATTTTTATTATGTATTGGGAAGGGGGGGTGTTTTTATTATGTATTGGGGAGGGGGTGTATTTTTAATATGTAATGGGGAGGGGGGTGTATTTTTATTATGTATTGGGTACGGGGTGTATTTTTATTATGTATTGGGGAGGGTGTGTATTTTTATTTATTCGGGAGGGAGGTGTATTTTTATTATGTATTGGCGAGGGGTGTGTGTTTTTATTATGTATTGGTAGGGGGGGAGAGATGATGAGGGATGATGAGGAGGAGGGATGGGGAGAGATGAGAGAGAGGATCTGGGAGAGGATGGGAGAGGGAGATCAAAAATTGCAGTCTGTATTAATATTAATGGGGTCCTGAAATTGTTTTGCCCGGGGGCCCGCGCATGTCTACCTGCGCCACTGCTCCTACTGTCTCTGTAAGCGCTTCCTACGCACCACTTAGCCTTTAAGCTCTTTGGGATAAGGACTTTTTCCTATTGTTTGTCTGAAGCGCTTATTCCCATTATGTGTTATATTATTATGTTACATGTGTTACTGCTGTGAAGCGCTGTGTGCATGGATGGTGCTATATAAATAGAGATATTTATATATATACCTAACTTTATTTGTCTTGTTTCGCAGGGCCAATTTGAATTCGACATGGAATGTTTCAAGAAATATGGAAATCTTTGGGGGTGAGTTCAGGTCTCATTTCCCATCTCCTTGGAAGGGAGAGGGGGGAGGGACCGGGTGGAGAGAGGGGGGATTGGGGGGCCCTGGGGGTGAGATGGTGGATCTGGAGGAGAGAAGGGGGATGGGAAGGAAGAGGAGGAGGGGCCTCGGGAGTGAGTGGGGATGGGGGGGGGGGGGGGGGGGGGGGGAGGGGGGCTGGGGGGGAGAGGGGTGACGGGAAGGGAAAGGGGGGAGGGACCTGGGGGAGAGAGTGGGGATTGGGGATGAGTTCAGGTTTCTTTTCCCATCTCTTTGCCAATCCTACATACAATGATTACTCTGAACACACAGGGCAAAAGAAGGGTGTATCACAGAGGCATACATCCCCTCTAACAGAAGAATGTGGTGTGTGAGGATAGGTACAAACTGAACTTGTTTTTTTAATATTTACCAGAAATATAATTTTGCAGAAATACTGTCTGGAAAAAAAATATTATACAATCTGTGGGCCTCAATTATAAAAAGAATGGAAAAAAAATGACTATAAGCTCCGGTGGGGCTGGGGGAACCTCTGTAATAA
>WSYH01005687.1:0-42744 GCA_036426205.1 Ascaphus truei | reverse complement strand
AGAGAGAGAGAGAGAGAGAGAGAGAGAGAGAGAGAGACACACATGTAACGGGTGTATCCCCCTGGCCTGACCCACCCAATCTCATATTGGCCCATGTGGTCTAACCAGTCTCCATTACAAGGTCATGTGTGGTGGTGCACCTGCAAGTAACAGGACTCCTGAGTCTCCCACTTGGTGGTATTAGGGGATGTCATCAGGACAGGTAGCTGAGGTAGTGGGTGCGAGTCCAACTTACTTCACGTGTAGCGCCTCCACCTCATCAGGATCTATGCTTCCGCAGGGAGATGGTCCTGGTGAGGAACTCCTTCTCGGTGGTGACCGCCACTGTAGAGTAATCTCACACTCACACAGTGGGGATATCTTTAACAAGGCCATCTTTATTGTGTATGTTGATGTAGCAGACTGCCCCATGCCGCTGCCGGCTCTAGCCGCACATTTCTCCGTGCTGTCCCTTTGCCAGGTTCGCCCTCCCGTATTGAAGTGGGATTCCCTCTTCTCCTACTGAGATCACCTCTGCGCCAGGTCCCTGGACACAGAGTGGCTTAGACAGACTGTCTAGTCAACCTGGACCGCTAGTTACTTCACTAGGGTCACAAACTGTTCTTATAATCCCCTTGCGGGGAAAACACTACTTCCAGCAGCTTTCCACAGATGGTAGAACAACAACACATTTTAACTGTGTTGTGCCTTATATACTTCAGGAGGCAGGCGCATCCCTGATGTCACTATCCAGGGACTCAGAGCATGCAGCCACTCCCCTCCATACATAGGGCACCTCACCATGGTGTGAGGGAAAACCTCCATAACTACTGCTGGCATACCTGTACTTACCAGGACTTACTGCCAACAGAGAGGAAAGTAATATACCATTATTATGCATGGCTATACACAGATATAGAGAGAGACACAGAGAGAGAGAGACACACACACAGAGAGAGACACACACACAGAGAGAGAGAGACACACAGAGAGAGACACACACACAGAGAGAGAGAGAGAGACACACACAGAGAGAGAGTGACACAGAGAGAGACACACACACAGAGAGAATGAGAGAGCACGACAGGGAGACCGAGAGAGGGTGACAGGGTGTGAGAGAGAGGGTGACAGGGTGAGAGAGAGAGAGGGCGACAGAGTGAGAGAGAGCGACAGGATGAGAGAGAGCGACAGGATGAGAGAGAGAGAGAGCAACAGGGTGAGAGAGAGCGAGGGTGACAGGGTGAGAGAGAGAGAGGGCGACAGGGTGAGAGAGAGAGAGGGCGACAGGGTGAGAGAGGGCGACAGGGTGATAGAGAGAGAGAGAGGGCGACAGGGTGAGAGAGAGGGTGACAGGGTGAGAGAGAGAGGGCAATAGGGTGGGAGAGAGCGACAGGATGAGAGAGCGACAGGATGAGAGAGAGAGAGAGCGACAGGGTGAGAGAGAGCGAGGGTGACAGGGTGAGAGAGAGAGGGTGACAGGGTGAGAGAGAGAGAGGGCGACAGGGTGAGAGAGGGCGACAGGGTGATAGAGAGAGAGAGAGGGCGACAGGGTGAGAGAGAGGGTGACAGAGTGAGAGAGAGAGGGCAACAGGGTGGGAGAGAGAGGGCGACAGGGTGATAGAGAGGGCGAGGGCGACAGGGTGAGAGAGAGAGAGGGCGACACAGGGCAAGAGAGAGAGGGCGACACAGGGCGAGGGCGACACACACACATACATACTCAGACACACATACTCAGACACACACATACTCAGACACACACATACTCAGACACACACACACACACAGACATACTCCGACACACACACACAGACACACACACATACTCAGACAAACAGACACACACACAGACACATACTCAGACACACATACTCAGACACACACACAGACACATACTCAGACACACACACAGACAAACACACACAGACACACAGACCCAGACACACACACACTCAGACACACACACACACTCAGACACACACAGACACAGACACACACACATACTCAGACAAACAGACACACACAGACACATACTCAGACACACATACTCAGACACACACAGACACATACTCAGACACACACACAGACAAACACACACAGACACACAGACCCAGACACACACACACACTCAGACACACACACACTCAGACACACACAGACACTCACAGACAGACACTCACACACACAGACACACACACAGAAACACACACACAGACACACACACATACTAAGACACACACACAGACACACACAGACACATACTCAGACACATACACACAGACACATACTCAGACACACACACTCAGACACACACACACTCAGACACAGACAGATACTCACAGACACACACAGACACACACACAAGCAGGCGGGAGGTCGAGCCGACATGCTCGGGGGTCGGGCAGCCAGGCCGGAGGATCGGGGGGCAGCGGAGGACAGCCGCACGGCAACACCAACTTCCCTATGAGAAACGTGGCCGGAGGAACTTCTCCCCCCCCCCCCGCGTGCACGTGCGCAGGTGGCAGCCAGAGCTGCCAGCCTGCTTTCCCGCTCCCATTACCAGAGCGTGGGATGGAGGGGAAGCGCCTGGGCAGCAGCCGCGGGATCCCCCCAGCCTACTTCCCGCCCCCCTCCCCCGTGCGCGTGCGCAGACTGCCGCCACTTCTGGCAGCCGGCTTCCCCGCTCCCATTACCAGAGCGCGGGACGGAGGGGAAGCGCCTGGGCAGCAGCCGCGGGACCCCCCCCCCCCAGCCTACCTCCCGTCCCGGGCAGCAAGCGGGGATCAGGGGCAGGGGGGGTTGTGGCTGACCCAGAGCTGCCAGCCGGCCCTCTTCCCTGCGTTACACCAATCGGGGATGGGGATTATTTATTTATTTATTTTTATTTTTTAAAAACACATTGGCGCAAGCAGGGGAATTCATAGAGCCGCAGAACGGCTCGCCAGCGGCCTAAATCCACTCGCCACGGGCGAGTGATTATCATTAATTGTCGAACACTGTATATATATATATTGTGACAGAGTCACTGACTCAGTAGGCTGGAACAGTGAATGGAGAGACGCTGCAGCCAGTACACAGAGCGTTAATCTCCTCAGACAGAGAAAGCACAGCTGAAGACTGATTAAACAGGGGCTGAACTCATCAGTGAAACAAGTGCTTTAAAAAGCAGGAAGTTGCTCACAGAAGGTGAGCTTGTTTTTCCACGTGAGGGTGGAGAGACCTCTCCCGGCTAGGAAGTCGTAGCTGCTGCTGCTGCTCTGGTCCCCCAGTCCTGCGAGGAGCTTTGCTGCTGGGACCAGCTTGGACCCCAACCCAGGATAAAGATACAGATTGCTGCGAGGCTGGACACAGCCTGATCCCCGGAACCGTGTTCCTGTTTGCTGTTGGAGCTGCAACACAGATACGACTTTATTATTATACTTATTGGTTATCCTTTGTGTAGCATAAGTTTTGGGCATAACCAGATTAGCTGGCTGCCCTGTTAGTAAGGGCTCAAGAAGTGAGTTAGTTTCCCTAACGGGAACAGGCTTTATTTTCTAGAAAGTAGTTTTTTAAAAGGGACAGTGCACCCGTACTTTATTTTGGTTGTGGTTAATAAACCACTATATTTGAACGTTTCCCATCGTGTCTGGCGTCTTACTGACCCCGCCGCGAGGCCGTCCTGCCACAATATATATATATATATATATTACAAAATGCAGAAATACAATAAGCGCAATCACACAGAGACCAATAAATATTATAATTACCACATATACTGGAGGGTATATACCCTCACAATCTAACTTGTCCTGACTCAGTCTGCCGCCAAAATGTCTACCGCTCCACGGGCTGGTAACGAATGATTTCCCAAAAAGAATGACCTAGGCGCAAGTGGAGACAAGAAAAACAAACATAGGGTAATACGTTCTAACAGTTTAGCCACCAGAGGGTACGATATGCACTCACAGCGTGTAGGATAAAATCAGGCCTTGTATCCACTCTGGGATCTGGAACAATTCTGAAGAATCGGAACATCTAGCAGCTTGTAAGCCGCAGCAAACAGCATAGTGTAACACAGTTTAATACCTATTGTCATTTTTATCATTAATTTTTATTAAAGTGTTACACTATTTTTGTGTTTTACTCTCTTCCTGCATGTGATATTACGCCGAGATTACACTTGCTGCGGATTACAAGATGCTAGATGTTCTGGATTCTTCAGAATTGTTCCAGATCCCAGAGTGGGATACAAGGCCTGATTTTATCCTACACGCTGCTGTGAGTGCATATCGTACCCTCTGGTGGCTAAACTGTTAGAACGGTTACCCTATGTTTGTTTTTCTTGTCTCCACTTGCGCCTAGGTCATTCTTTTTGGGATATATATATATATATATGTGTGTATGTATATATATGTATAGACCATACAATACCGGTTGCAACACGACATCAAGGGACCGCACGCAGGTAAGTAAATCATAAATTTTCTATATTTGATAGAAGACACCTTGAGAAAGGTCCCACTGGGGGACCGAAACGTCGGTTTTGTGTCTTCTATCAAATATATAGAAAATTTATGATTTACTTCCTGCGTGCTTTCCCTTGATGTCGTGTTTTGAACCGGTATCGTATGGTCTGTTATTGCTTTATGGGATAAGCACCAAAACTATTTACTGCAAATTGTGTGCTGGCTGTGCATTGGATTCTATATATATAGATATATAGTCCATAGCATAACAGTGTTGCACACTAGCCTTCTCAAAATTCTGATCACTTTCCGGATATGGTCCTTCAGTTGATGCCAGACCATTTCGATCGGATTGAAGTCTGGCGATCTGTCATTGGAAAAAAGGACAATTAGTTTAAGAGATACAGTACACAGTAAAAACAGTGGGGAACAAAAATGGGACACGGTCTACTACACTTACTCCGCTGGCGTCTTCACCCAGTTGATACCGCGCTCAAGGATATGCGCTGTTGACACGGTGTGCTTCGGATCGTTGTCCTGGTAGAAGCGGTGACCATTGGGGAACTCGCGTGTGATGTATTGCACTATCTCAGGCACAATGTTGTCTTGGAAGAAAGCTTTATTCATGATTCCTATAGCAAGAAAAGAAAAGTGCTCAAAAAACTGCACAATAGTACAGCACAGTGCATAAGGCTACATAATATTTGATATATTTTACCTTCAAAGATGACAATCCATCCTGGTCCACACCTAGAGATGGCACCCCACACATGCAGCTTCACGGGGTGTTTTGGCCGCGGCTTCAAAGATATGCAGCCTTTTTTGTGGAACGCAAAGGTTGCAAATCTCTCCAGCGACACAGTAGACTCATCAGTGACGATTCAATCCTGGAAAGTTTCCCCACTGTCGATCCATGCCTGGGCCTGGACCACTCTTTTGATTTTGTTAGCGTCCCATATCATGGGGTACGCTCTGTAATGACAAGGAATAAATAATTTTAGCTGTACAGTACAGTTTCCGAAACTACACTTTTACCTCCTGTACTGTCCAGTACCAACCTCACTCGTCCATATTTCCACCCAATCCTGCGTCTCATCTTCTTTATGCTGGTCTCGGATACAGCGAGATTGTGCTTTTCCTGCAGAGTGTATTTGACCCTTAATGCACTGTTCTCATCATTCTCCTCACTTATTTTGTCCACCAGGATAGTTGTCTCCCTGTAATGTAAAGAAAATATATTGTTTATATACAAAATATATATACTGTTGCAATATAAATATACAAAATATATACTGTATACTGTTGCAATATAAATATACAACATATATACTGTATACTGTTGCAATATAAATATACAAAATATATACTGCTTGCAACAGTATCCGTATCTATTGTGTTTGTATATTTATATATTGCAACATATACAGGTAATATATTTTGTATATTTATATTGCAACAGTATATATATTTTGTATATAAACAATATATTTTCTTTACATTACAGGTAGCAACTATCCTGTTGGACAAAAGTGAGGAGAATGATGAGAACATGCATTAAGGGTCAAATACACTCTGCAGAAAAGCACAATCTCGCTGTATCCGAGACCAGCATAAAGAAGATGAGACGCAGGATTGGGTGGAAATATGGACAGTGAGGTTGGTACTGGACATACAGGAGGTAAAAGTGTAGTTTCGGAAACTGTACTGTACAGCTAAATATTATTTATTCCTTGTCATACAGACGTACCCCATGATATGGGACGCTAACAAAATCAAAAGAGTGGTCCAGGCCCGGCATGGATCGACAGTGGGGAAACTTTCCAGATTGAATCGTCACTGATGAGTCTACTGTTGTCGCTGAAGATTTGCACCTTTGCGTTCCACAAAAAAGCTGCATATCTTTGAAGCCGCGGCCAAAACACCCCGTGAAGCTGCATGTGTGGGTGCATCTCTGGTTGTGGACCAGGATGGATTGTCATCTTTGAAGGTAAAATATATCAAATATTGTAGCCTTATGCACTGTGCTGTACTATTGTGCATTTTTTTGAGCACTTTTCTTTTCTTGCTATAGGAATCATGATAAAGCTTTCTTCCAAGACAACATTGTGCCTGAATAGTGCAATACATCACACGCGAGTTCCCCAATGGTCACCGCTTCTACCAGGACACGATCCGAAGCACACCGTGTCAACAGCGCATATCCTTGAGCGCGGTATCAACTGGTGTGAAAGCCACGGAGTAAGTGTAGTAGAACCGTGTCCCATTTTTGTTCCCCACTGTTTTTTACTGTGTACTGTATCTCTTAAACTAATTGTCCTTTTCCAATGACAGATGCCAGACTTCAATCAATCCGATCGAAATGGTCTGGCATCACTGAAGGACCATATCCGGAAAGTGATCAGAATTTTGAGAAGGCTAGTGTGCAACACTGTTTACATTGACTATAATCTATATATATATAATCCAATGCACAGCCAGCACACAATTTGCAGTAAATAGTTTTGGTGCTTATCCCATAAAGCAATAACAGACCATACGATACCGGTTACAAACACGACATCAAGGGAAAGCACGCAGGAAGTAATCATAAATTTTCTACTATATTTGATAGAAGACACAAAACCGACGTTTCGGTCCCCCAGTGGGACCTTTCCTCAAGTGTCTTCTATCAAATATAAAAATTTTGATTTACTTACCTGCGTGCGTCCCTTGATGTCGTGTTGCAACCGGTATTGTATGGTCTATACATATATATACATACACACCATAATATAATATATATCCCAAAAAGAATGACCTAGGCGCGCAAGTGGAGACAGAAAAACAAAAACATAGGGTAACGTTCTAACACAGTTTAGCCACCAGAGGGTACGATATGCACTCACAGTCAGCGTGTAGGATAAAATCAGGCCTTGTATCCCTCTGGGATCTGGAACAATTCTGAAGAATCCAGAACATCTAGCATCTTGTAATCCGCAGCAAGTGTAATCTCGTGCGTAATATCACATGCAGGAAGAGAGGTAAAACACAAAAATAGTGTAACACAGTTTAATAAAAATTAATGATAAAATGACAATAGGTATTAAACTGTGTTACACTATGCTGTTTGCTGCGGCTTACAAGCTGCTAGATGTTCCGGATTCTTCAGAATTGTTCCAATCCCAGAGTGGATACAAGGCCTGATTTTATCCTACACGCTGTGAGTGCATATCGTACCCTCTGGTGGCTAAACTGTTAGAACGTATTACCCTATGTTTGTTTTTCTTGTCTCCACTTGCCCTAGGTCATTCTTTTGGAAATCATTCGTTACCAGCCCGTGGAGCGGTAGACATTTTGGCGGCAACTGAGTCAGGACAAGTTAGATTGTGAGGGTATATACCCTCCAGTATATGTGGTAATTATAATATTTATTGGTCTCTGTGTGATTGCGCTTATTGTATTTCTGCATTTTGTAATATTATATATATATTATATATTGTGGCAGGACGGCCTCCGGCGGGGTCGTAAGACGCCAGACACGATGGAAACGTTCAAATATAGTGTTTTATTAACCACAACCAAAATAAAGTACGGGTGCACTGTCCCTTTTAAAAAACTACTTTCTAGAAAATAAAGCCTGTTCCCGTAGGGAAACTAACTCACTTCTTGAGCCCTTACAACAGGGCCCAGCTATCTGGTTATGCCCAAAACTATGCTACACAAAGGATAACCAATAAGTATATAATAAAGTCGTATCTGTGTTGCACGCTCCAACAGCAAACAGGAACACGGTTCCGGGGATCAGGCTGTGTCCAGCCTCCGCACAATCTGTATCTTTATCCTGGGTTTGGGGGTCCAAGCTGGTCCCAGCAGCAAAGCTCCTCGCAGGACTGGGGGACCAGAGCAGCACCAGCAGCTACGACTTCCTAGCCGGGAGAGGTCTCTCCACCCTCACGTGGAAAACAAGCTCACCTTCTGTGAGCAACTTCCTGCTTTTTAAAGCACTGTGTTCACTGATGAGTTCAGCCCCTGTTTAATCATTCCTTCAGCTGTGCTTTCTTCTGTCTGAGGAGATTAACGCTCTGTGTACTGGCTGCAGCGTCTCTCCATTCACTGTTCCAGCCTACTGAGTCAGTGACTCTTGTCAACAATATATATATATACAGTGTTCGACAATTAATGATAATCACTCGCCCGTGGCGATGGATTTAGGCCGCTGGCGAGCCGTTCTGCGGCTCTATGAATTCCCCTGCTTGCGCCAATGTGTTTTTAATAAAAATAAAAAAATAAATAATAATCCCCATCCCGATTGTGTAACGCAGGGAAGAGGGCCGGCTGGCAGCTCTGGGTCAGCCACCAAACCACCCCCCTGCCCCTGATCCCCGCTTGCTGCCCGGGACGGGAGGTAGGCTGGGGGGGGGGGGGTCCCCGCGGCTGCTGCCCAGCCGCTTCCCCTCCGTCCCCGCGCTCTGGTAATGGAGCGGGGAAGCCGCTGCCAGAAGTGCGGCAGTCTGCGCACGCCACAGGGGAGGGGGGCGGAGTAGGCTGGGGGATCCCCGCGGCTGCTGCCCAGGCGCTTCCCCTCCATCCCACGCTCTGGTAATGGGAGCGGAAAGCAGCTGGCAGCTCTGGCTGCCACCTGCGCACGTGCACGCGTGGGGGGGGGAAGTTCCTCCGGCCACTTTCTCAGTAGGAAGTTGGTGTTGCCGTGCGGCTGTCCTCCGCTGCCCCCTGCCCCCCGATCCTCTCCGGCCCTGGCCTGCCCGCACCCCAGCATGTCGGCTACCTCCCGCCTGCTTGTGTGTGTCGTGGTGTGTCCTTGAGTATCTGTCTGTGTCTGAGTATGTGTGTGTCTGAGTGTGTGTGTTCTGAGTATGTGTCTGTGTGTATGTGTCCTGAGTATGTGTCTGTGTGTGTCTGTGTGTGTGTCTTAGTATGTGTTTGTGCTGTGTGTGTGTTTCTGTGTGTGTGGTCTGTGTGTGGAGTGTCTGTCTGTGAGTGTCTGTGTGTGGTCTGAGTGTGTGTGTGTCTGAGTGTGTGTGTGTGTCTGGGTCTGTGTGTCTTGTGTGTTTGTCTGTGTGTGTGTCTGAGTATGTGTCTGTGTGTGTCTGAGTATGTGTGTCTGAGTATGTGTCTGTGTGTGTCTGTTTTGTCTGAGTATGTTGTGTGTCTGTGTCTGTGTGTGTCTGAGTGTGTGTGTGTGTCGGGTCTGTGTGTGTCGGGCCTGTGTGTGTGTGTGTGTGTTGTCTGTGTGGTGTGTCTGAGTAATGTGTCTGTGTGTGTGTCTGAGTTGTTGTGTCTGAGTATGTGTCTTTGTGTGTGTCTGTTTGTGTCTGAGTATGTGTGTTGTCTGTGGTTGGTGTTGTCGGAGTTTCTGTGTGTGTGTGTGTGTCTGAGTATTTGTGTCTCAGTATGTGTGTTGTCTTGATTATGTTGTCTGAGTATGTATGTGTGGTGTCGCCCCTCGCCCTGTGTGCCGCCCTCTCTCTCTTCCCTGTGTCGCCCTCTCTCTCTCTCACCCTGTCGCCCTCGCCCTCTCTACGCACCCTGTCGCCCTCTCTCTCCCACCCTGTTGCCCTCTCTCTCTCACTCTGTCACCCTCTCTCCTCTCTCATCCCTGTCGCCCTCCTTCTCTCCTCTATCACCCCCCTGTCGCCCCTCTCTCCCCTGTCGCCCTCTCTCTCTCTCACCTGTCACCTCTCTCTCCACCCTTCCACCCTCGCTCTCTCTCCCCTGTCGCTCTCTCTCTCTCTTCCGTCCTGTCGCTCTCATCACCTGGCTCCTTCCCACCCTATTGCCCTCTCCCCCATCCTCTCTCTCCACCCTGTCCCTCTCTCCTCTCACCCTGTCGCCACTCTCTCGTCTCTATCACCCGTCGCCCTCTCTCACCCTGTCGCCCTCTCTCTCTCTCACCCTGTCGCCCTCTCTCTCTCTCTCACCCTGTCACCCTCTCTCTCTCTCACCCTGTTGCTCTCTCTCTCTCTCATCCTGTTGCGCTCTCTCTCATCCTGTGCGCTCTCTCTCTCTCTGTCGCCCTCTTCATCTCTCCTCACCCTGTCCCCTCTTCTCCACACCGCCATCTGTCACCCCTCTCTCTCGGTCTCCCTGTCTGCTCTCTCATTCTCTCTGTGTTGTGTGTCTCTCTCTCTCTCTCTCTGTGTGTGTCTCTCTCTCTCTCCTCTGTGTGTGTGTCTCTCTCTCTGTGTCTCTCTCTCTCTGTGTGTGTGTCTCTCTCTCTCTCTGTGTGTGTGTCTCTCTCTCTCTCTGTGTCTCTCTCTATATCTGTGTATAGCCATGCATATAATGGTTATTACTTTCCTCTCTGTTGGCATTAAGTCCTGGTAAGTACAGGTATGCCAGCAGTAGTTTGGAGGTTTCCCTCACACCATGGTGAGGTGCCCTATGTAGGAGGTCGTTGGTTTGGCTATGCAAAGTGTGTGATACCTTTTATGCATGGCAGCGAGGTACAGGTGTTGAATAGAAGGGGCGTGGTGGTCATTACCGTATAAATACACCATCCATTTTTGTGGATTCACTGCACATTGAATACAAATCGATAAACATCCGAGATATACTTCCTGTGTTTGAATAGTAGTTTCTTTCTACTCGCAAGCAAGGTTGTTAAGAAGATTCCAAGATCTCAGCATGCGAATTAAGGCGATCGACGAGCGACACCGAATTGCTGATATCCAACGTGGTTAGCTACTTTTGGCATCGTTGTGCAGCACCCACCATGAGCTATCATGCACACACGGAAAAACACGAGAACGCAAAGGGCACCAAGGGTTAGCTATTGCGTAAGTACAGTATATTTATAACACCTTCAAAATGTAGATCCCAAAATTAATTTATCTATTTATATTTATATTGCAACATATATATATATATATATATATTATTTATATTGCAACAGTATACAGTATGATTTTGTAAATTAAAATTGCAACAGTATATAGTATATATTTTGTATATTTATATTGCAACAGTTTACAGTAGATATTTTTGTTTATTTATATTGCAACAGTATAAGATATATATTTGGTATATTTAAATGCAACAGTATACGTATATATTTTGTATTGATTTATATTGCAACAGTATTACAGTATATATTTTTGTATATTTAAATTGCAACAGTATACAGTATATATTTGGTGATTTAATTGCAACAGTATACAGTGTATTATATTTTGGTTATTTGATGTTTATAATTGCACAAACGAGTTACGATAAATATACAAAATATATACTGTATACTGTTGCAATATAAATATACAAAATATATACTGTATACTGTTGCAATATAAATATACAAAATATATACTGTATACTGTTGCAATATAAATATACAAAATATATACTGTATACTGTTGCAATTTAAATATACCAAATATATATCTTATACTGTTGCAATATAAATAAACAAAATATATACTGTAAACTGTTGCAATATAAATATACAAAATATATACTATATACTGTTGCAATTTAAATTTACAAAATATATACTGTATACTGTTGCAATATAAATAAATATATATATATATATATATACTGTTGCAATATAAATATAAAGATACAAATTATTTCTGGATCTACATTTTTGAAGGTGTTATAAATATACTGTACTTACGCAATAGCTACCCTTGGTGCCCTTTTGCGTTCTCTGTTTTTTCCGTGTGCATGATAGCTCATGGTGGGTGCTGGCACAACGATGCCAGAAGTAGCTAACCAGCGTTGGATATCAGCAATTCGGTGTCCGCTCGTGTACATCGCCTTAATTCGCATGCTGAGATTCTTGGAAATCTTCTTAACAACCATTGCTGCGAGTAGAAAGAAATACTATTCAAACACAGGAATGTATATTCGATGTTTAGTCGATGTGTATTCAATGTGCAGTGAATCCACAAAATGGATGGTGTATTTATACGGTAATGACTCACACGCCCACTTTCAACACCTGTACCTCGCTGCCATGCATAAAAGGTTACACACTTTGCATAGCCCACCACTCGATTATGTTTATCTGAACTTGCCCTTGTCCAGTGCATTGTGCCACCTGCTTCCATGGAGCAACCCCGATTCTACGGACGCAGTAACCCACTCGCCTCTGCCGTGCCTGTCAAGCAGAAAAAGCGAAAGGCGGTTGCCGTTTCCACGTCAAGGCAAAAGCGACAGGCTAAGGCGAATAAAGAAAACCTTCCGCTGACCCCAAAGGCTAAGGGTTTTCATAGACGTAAGCCTTATTATGTCAAGAAGGCATACGGTGATGTACTATCGACGCAAAACGATTGGCAGCCAACCCATCGAACCCGCAGACCACCACCTCCCATACGCTTCGACGACTCTGCCGCCGCTGTCCCGGAAATCTTCAGGCCATCTTCTCCACCCCTCGTCGACGACGCTGCCGCCTCTGAAATCCACGGGTCACTTTCTCCTTTGCTCTTAGACGACTCTGCTTCTCGCCCGGAAATCCAAAGGTCACTTTCTCCATCCCTCTTCGACGACGCTGCCACTTCTCCTCTACCGGATATCCACAGGTCACCTCCTCCACCCTTCTCATCCTCCGTTGCACCCATCCACCCAGATGTCCAGACGCCATGCACAAGAAGCAGCTCGTTAGACCGGATGCTCAATGGGATAAGTGTGGATATCCCTGGGAACTCTATTGTGCTGGCAAAGATAGATTTGCTTCTAGAGACAATGCTAGATATGGAGCAATGGATGGATCGACGGATGGAGAAGATAGAGGCTGACATAGCGGGTATACATCGTTTGCTCGGTGTTCATGCCCCTGTTTCCCAGGCGCCGGAACAGGGGGGTGACATGGATGTGATGAATGGGACCTTCGACCCCCTTCCATCACCAAGCGCACTCCCTCCACCAGAAGATGTAGTGTACCGGTACATGTATGCCGTTGAGGAGGAGGATAACATGACAACCCCGTCAAGACCACGCCAGGAGACAACACGGCGACCAAGACAGGAGGAAAGCTTCCTCCCAGACAACCTATCATCGCCAGTCGCCTCAAGTACACCCGCTCCCAAAAGACCTACACCCGCTCGCATCAATGCGGTGCCCGACATCACCCTGCGTGATATGCCAGTGGCACTCAGGGAGAAGTATAGGGTGAAGAGTGCTTGTGCACCCCACAAGTATGCCATGTTACTTTTAAGCACCATGTTCCCTACTCGTTGTACTGCGACTGGGCCTTCAGAGTGAACTACGAGGGAAATCGCGTAAAAAAAGCGCTTCCTGCCAATTTAAGAAAGAACATTCTGGAGGAATTGTGGTGCTTTTCTGCAGTTACAGATCCTGTAATGAGAGGCGTTCGAGACTGCATTAATGGTGTTTTGCGCCATGCAAGGAATCGGCCATGGACGGACAATGTGGAGGACTTTCAGGTTTAATCACGGGAACTGTAAGACCATACTGTAGTGCTGAACTGTATTATACATTTTTTAACTTGCTGTACTTAAATAAAGAAGATGTTGTTGTGTGTTTTTTAACTTGTATTAATACAGAAATGTTGTAACTTGTAATACACAGGACCTACCTGCACAATTCCAGTCCCTGAGTGCCGCAAACAGGCACGGTTTTCAAGGTAAGGCTGTCCTGAAAACTGGGCCTGCCTGCTGCCCTCGAGGACTGTCGTGGTGCAATGGTGCAGGCCTGACTGACCGTTTTGCACACCATCCCACTGTACTGTATACTGTACTGTATGTTTCTTTAATAAAGGAGATGATGAGTTTTGTATACTGCATTTTATGAATAAAGATTTTTTTTTAATCACAGGTAAGACCATACTGTTGTGCTGAACTGTATTATACATTTTTTAACTTGCTGTACTTAAATACAGATGTTGTGTGTTTTTCAACTTGTATTTGTACTGGTGCTGACTGTTTTGCAGACCATCCCACTGTATACAGTATGTTTTGACTTTAATAAAGGAGATGTTGGGTTTTGTATAATTTATGAATAAAGAATTTGTTTTTAAAGCATGTGACTGTAAACCATACTGACTGACTGTAAATGTTTTTACTTTCTATACATACTGTAAATAAATGTTTTCACTACTGTGGCAGTAAACCATACACCTGTTTATGTTTTGAATTGCTGTGCACTTAAAATGTTTCTACATTGTACAGTATTTGTAAATAAATGTTTTTGTACTTACTCTACCCATAAAAGAACATGTTTATTTGTTTTACATTGTTCCATTGGCTCCATTGTAACAAAAGACAGTGTTTCTAGAATGTCGGGGCATACAGTACTGCACTGTATACTGTAGGCATTCTCAGTAGAAGAGTATCAAAAAAAATAGAAGACGCATACAGTACTGTACTGTTCTGTATGTACTGTCAGTGTAATACATGTAGAATAAATGCATAGTTTTTATTTTTCCGCGTTTATTACACAGTATACTGTATATAAAAAAGTATTGTATACTGTACAGCCGGAAAACATCAGCATACTGTTTCAGGTACAGTATTCTATCCTAATCAATAACAACGGCCACTAAACTGTAGACTCCGGTACGTGGCTTTTTAAATCCGATTCAGCAATGTGCAGCGATATTATCCATCGAAATCCCTCCATTAGCCGTTTTATTTTCTGAGGAAAAACAAAAAGAAAAGTTTCACTGTAATGTTCAGTCCCCTTAAGACGTTCCCAGCTAGTCCCACCAATAATTTTCTCGGGGGGACGTCTCCTGTTCACATGCGCATGCGCCTACCGTTGATGTAATGACACGCATATGCGTTTCAAGAAGGTTCCAATGCGCATGCGCGCCTAGCGTTCCACCAATTGTTCAGTATCTGCTGTACAGTACTGTAGAAGCCGCTCAGCCAATGATATTGCTTACAGGAGAATCGCTTGACTTTCAAATCGCACCGATATTGTTACTGTATTGTCAAAATAAAAAAAAACACAGAAAATAATACGGCAACAATACCCATTCCCATTCAGCTGGCGCCGGCGCCGGTCCACTGCCAGTCCAGTGTTCCTGATCATCCACGTCGATAGTTTGCAACGGGACTAGTCCACCTGTAGTCAGCTGATTAGGCTGGAAATTGCTTAGGTACATGCAAGCTTGATCGAAACTGCACGTGAAATCCGGCTCAGGCTCACTGACAGTGGGACCGTTATCGGAAGATGGTGCCGGTGCATTGCTTGGCAGCGACTGTTGTTTCTTAGTTGGTTTTAACACGACCCTTCGCCTTTTGCCGTCTGGGTGATCATAGATACAGGAAAAAGCCGGTGATACACACCAATACCCTCCAACAAATTGTGGCTCAATACGATAAAAACAGGGGTCGCTACATAACCTTTTCCTTATTGCACGCTTCCACGTATGAGGAGCTGGCAAAAATTTGTAAAAGTCATAGTTTTCGATAAAATACTGATAAATTTGAACAACTGTTGCCATCTTATCTTCTGTTGCATTAATCGCGGCCCATATCAAATACGCGTAACTTCTGTCGGGTTTTTGGAAAACGGGCTGCAATTGAACACTCATGGCAGGCAGCGGGTCTCTGGAGAATACTGTAACAGAAACTGGTCTTTGTCTTTCTTTAATATGAAAAGCCTAAATTGATACATTTTTGCAACCTCTTCCTTCAGTCTCAAGGCCAAGTTACAATAGCACACTGTCTTATCTTTTTTAAACGAAACACCTGCAAGTCGACACATTACTGAAGCGCATGCGCATTACAATTCATGAATATCTGCCATCTGGCGGACACGCGAAGAATTGCAACCTATTAAATCCGAACCATTCTCAGTAAACGCATCAACCGCGCGTCTACCCATGGCTGAGAACGCAAAATGAATGCGGCATGCTCCGGGTGAAGTGCGTCACATTCCAGGAAAAAGCCAGGGAAAAAACGGCGATGTGTTAGACTCAGATGCGCCGCAGCAGTAACACAGCGACACTGTGTGTGAGCTGCTCAATTCTACTAGCCCCAAGTAGCTCCATGTTGATGTCACATGATAACAACAAAGGAGCATGCCAGTATAGCATATACTACAGTGCCAACCACAGGCCTAGCGTGTGTACTGCTGCAATGTTACAAGTACACCATTAAGTCACAGACAATGATACAAGCATTGTACTAATTCAGTGCTCTCTATTTTAAAAAGAATAGGTAGGCATTCTAAGTGAAAGAACATTACAACTGCTAAAATACTGGCTGAATCACACATGTATATAGGAAAAAATAGCGCTAATTAGGCTTCAATGCAACCAAAGAATAACATAAACATATCCAGAACACCTAGTACGTATATGGTTATAAATAGAAACTGCACCTCATGCGTATCATTCAAGGCTAAAACAAATGTGCAAACGAACAATACAGGGTAAAGGAAGTGGGGTGTGTGGACAGTGCAGGAATGTGACACAAAAACATGCAAGGAATGCTGACAGCACAGGTCTAGAACATATGTTATATATAGCAACCAAGTTTCAGCTCTTCGTTCAATCCCAATGGCGACATAGTTCTCAGTTCAAAAATACATCTGGCTTTTTGCTGCGAAAGTATCCTATTCCTGTCCCCCCCACGTGCCAGGGGCTGAACCTGTAGAATAGGCATTGAGAAGCTTGAAATGTCTGGCCACCGGGAGAAGTTTAAGCTCTGTGTCACCGACAGGACTCTGCAAGGCTTTACGGATAGTGGACCGATGTATGCAATGCGTTCCTTAAGCATCCTGGTCGTTTTGCTGATGTAATAGAGGCCACATGGGCATTTGATCATATACACCAGCGGTGCGCAAACTGGGGGGGCGCAAGATTATGTAAGGGGGGCGCAGGCTGCGTGCGGGGAAACCTGGGGGCGGGCAGAGCTGTGCACGGGCGGCCAGAAGCTCTGTGCAGAGGCTGTTCCAGTTCTCTGCTGTGTCTGCCTGCAGAGGGGGCGGGGCCTTGCTGCGGGGCCTTCTCTGCACACAGACAGCCCTCCTCCTGTCTGTTAGCCGCCCATTTTCAGCAGCACATGGGGGGACCTGACCAGGCTTAGTTACTCCCTCCCCCCACCCAGTGTGTGTGTGTGTGTGTGTGTGTGTGTGTATATATATGTATATGTGTTTATATATGTGTGTGTGTGTGTGTATATATGTATATGTGTGTGTGTGTGTGTGTGTGTGTGTGTGTGTGTGTGTGTGCATATATGTATATGTGTGTGTATATATGTGTATGTGTGTGTGTGTGTGTGTGTGTATATATGTATATGTGTGTGTGTGTGTGTGTATATATATATATATATATGTGTGTGTATGTGTGTATATATATATGTATATATGTGTGTGTATGTATATGTATATACTGCAGTGTGTGTGTATGTATATATGTGTGTGTATGTATATATGTGTGTGTATATATATGTGTGTGTGTGTGTGTGTGTGTGTATGTATGTATGTATATGTGTAGAGGGAGAGGGGGGTTGGCCCGGTATTAAAGGGGTTGCACCCCATAAGGCCACCCCTTGACCTCACCAGGGAGGTAAGGGGTTAACTGGACTGTGGTCCAGGAATGTGGCTTACACCTTGTCATGTCAGGAAATTGTATGTTCCCCTGTTCCCATGTTTCATTATAATCCTGTATTTTAATGTTTTAAAGTGCATTTCTGTATCTCCATTTCTGGAGGTCGCAGAGAGTTGAAATTTGGCCAATATGTGGAGTCACTGTAGGCATTAAAAACTGGCAAATTTCGACTCACTGAGCCCACCAGAATGGAACTTATTAATATGTGTAGATATTAAAGTGTATATGTATGGTATTTTGGATCTGCTCTGAAAATGCAGACTCCATCTGCTATGCTAATAGGTCATGAAGGGCAGCCGGATGATTGAGCATAAGCACTGTGATCAAAAGTTAACTGCCATGATTGTTTACACTAGGAACCAAGTACTAATCAACAGATTCTGCCACTCTAATTGTTACCTGAGGGCGGAGAATCATCAAACTGGAGTGGTTTGTAAGTGTTATGTCTACACCTACAAACAATGCAGATCCTATCAGATACTTCATTTGGTAGACTGGTTGTCGCCCCTGATTTAATTATGGGGCTACAGAAATAAGACCCTCAGAGTCCCAGTACGCATGGGCTATCTAGCTGTGGGGATAGGGTTAATCTGTGTCTCCACGTTAGGGATTGGATACAGATAATTGTTCACCAATAGTCTGTATTCAATGTTATTAATAGGGTTACACAGGTATATAAACTGTGTCAACCCTACAGTTTTTAGTTGTTCTTCTGATTCCACCTGGAATGTCACCAGATTGCTGGAGAATTGCTAGCTGATACTTCTCCATCTCCCAACCCTAAGTAAGTGTTACCTTCTTGTCTGTTAATTGTACTATATTGCTGTGTTCACCTTTTTCAAGGAATAAATTATATTTTATTATATCTAAGCCTCGTTCAGTTCAACCCAGATATTTGGTGTTCATTATATCTTGTCATATGCTACCGTGACAATATGTATATACTGCAGTGTGTGTGTGTGTTGTGATTGAGTGTGGTGTGTGTGTGCTGTGCCTGTTGGTTGTCTGTCTGAGTGTGTGTGGGTGTTGTGTGTGTTGGTTGTGATTATGTGAGTGTGTGTTGTGACTGTGTGTTGTGATTGTGTGTGTGCTGTGCCTGTTGGTTGTGCCCTCCTTACGGTGTCTGCCCTACAAAAGCACTGTGTTTCTGCTCTCCTCCACTGGCAACCTGCTTCGCTGCGATCCTCTGCAAGTGAGAGGGTAGGCTGCCACTATATCAATCATACTATGAATGTACAGAAATAATAAAAAAAAAGTGTAAACACTTCCCCGCTCGTGCTTACAAAATTATGCAGGAGACCCTGTGCTCATGAAAGGAGAGTTGGTGATGTCTCCGCTCTCCGCAGCAGCGTGGACGAAGCCTAATTTTGAAAGAGCGAGCTGTTGAAGTATGTAAGTATTTAGGCTGCGCTTATAGTGCTGGCGACGCGACGTCGCCCGAAAACAAATGCATTGTCGCCGCCTCCTCGTGCGCTTATAGTAAGCGTGATGTGGTGACGCAATTTTTTGAAGCCGGCAATATTTGATTTTTCAGGGGCTGTCGTCTGAACCAATCAATGGCCTGGTCGCCCACGCCGCCGCCGCAAAGTGAAATACAACTTTCGCTAGCGTCGCCATCGCAGGCACTCTTTGCACGGTCTTAGACATATTTGTATTTACATTGTATACCGTTTAATAAAGGTTTTTTTAATGTTATTTTGATTACATCAGGCAGGGGGGGCCAGAGAAATTTCATGGATAAAAAGGGGGGCTCGGCGTAAAAAGTTTGCTCACCCCTGATACACAACAAATCGCGACTCGCAGTTTAAAAAGTTCTTGATTTTAATCTACACCCCACTGTGTGGATGTGAAAAACTGGACCCGGTCTGCATGAATTGGCAAGTGGTGCATCCGTGGCAACGATAAGAGCCCGGATTTCTAGCCAACAAATTTTTGTAGTAGGCATACTGACTGGGTTTGTCTCTACCAAAAAGTCCCTTAGATTGCTTCCCCGTCTGTAGCATAATAATGGAGGCTGAACACAATAGTTACCAATCCTATTGTCATTGGACAAAATCTGCCAGTTCCTATTGATATATCGCTTGATGCCAATCGAGGCAGTGATGTATGTGCTAATGATTTTACATCGTTCCAAATTAGGTACATCCACAGGTGGTTCAAAAAGTGTCTCTCTGTCACTGTGTCTTACTGTTGTTAGAGCATCCTTAATGTCACGTGGACTGTACCCTCTCTCATAAAATCGCTTAGCCATACTTAACAGTGCTTCTTCTTGTTCAGCTGGGTCACTCGTAATCTTCTTGACGAGTTGTAACTGAGAAAAGGGTAAGCCCTTTTGGAGCGGAGGCAGATGGTGACTCGTAGCATACAACAACGTGCTCCTGTCAGTGTCCTTGTGGAACAATCTGGTGGCTAAGCCCTCCGTTTTTTTATACACAGTGGTGTCCAAAAAGGAGATTTCTTTAGTGCTAAAGCAGGCCGAAAAGCGAATCGTAGAGGGGATGTTGTTGAGAAATTGGATATACTCCAAGAGCGCAGCCTCTTGACCATCCCAAACGATGAAAATGTAATTGATGTATCGCAAATATGTCTTAATGAACTGCACATTGGGGGCACCGTGTAGGACATGGGTCTGTTCGTAAACATCCATAAAAATATTCCCGTACGAAGGCGCCATGTTAGACCCCATGGCAGTACCACGAAGCTGAAGATAGTAGCTCCTCTCAAATTTAAAATAATTCTTGTTCAATATCACCTCTATCAAAAGTAACAGATAGTCTGGGGGTGGCATAACATGATCAATAAAGGCGTTAAGTCTCGTCCGCACAGCATCAAGGCCTCCTCATGAGGGATATTAGTGTACAAACTGGAAACATCCAGGGAAACCAGTATACAGTCAGGTGAGTCATGCTTGAGCTTGCTGATTTTAAAAATAAAATCCGTTGTATCCTTGATATAGGTGTTCATTCTAATGACCAAGTGCTGAAGAAAAAATCAACGAACTGAGATAGTGGATGGCATAAAGATCCTCTCGCCGATATGATAGGTCTACCCGGCGGGGTAGTGGCGGATTTATGCACCTTTGGCAATGTGTACAGAATGGGCATTTTAGGGTATTGCTGTGTAAGGAATTTATCGGTATCCACCGTAATCCAATTGTTGGTAATTCCTAGCTGTATGATAGAATCAATTTCTTTCTTATATAACACAGTAGGATCCCCCAGTAGCCGTCTGTAGTTGTCAATATTAGCCAGTTGTCCTTCTATCTCTTTTTTTATAATAAGAGTATTTCAATACAACAATGCCGCCCCCTTTATCGGCTACTCTTATTATAATCTCGTTGTTCCTCTTCAGCTCACTGATTACTGATCGTTCCTCCTTGGAAAGGTTATAAAAACTGGTCCTCTGTGTTTTGTGACAGTTTCTGGTGTCTTTCTCCAAGAGATTCATAAAGGTAGCGACACTATAATTTGTTGTATGTGGATCAAAGGAACTCTTCGCTCTGAAAACATCAATATCCGTGGACTGTGTCGCCCGGTCTGGTCCACTAAAAAATCTTTGCGCCTAAGATGGCGATGAAGCCTGTACATGTCGACTTCCCAATTGAATTTATTCTGGGTGCTAGTGGGCACAAAGGATAATCCCTTATATAGCACGCTGAGCTGTGCCGCGGTCAGCGTCTGGTCTGACAGGTTGTATATTACTGTTTCCCAGGGTGCCCCCGTGATCCTCTCCCTCTCCTGCTTTCGCGCTCTGGATAGTGCCGTCCGTCGCCTGCCCCTCCTAATTGGTCCTTTGCACTGACATTGGGGAGCGGTGGCTTGGCGTGTCCGCCACTGGCTGTTCCTAAAAAAGGTTCCGGCGCAGAGCTATCAGCAGTATCTGAAAGGTCAGTATCACTGCCGACAAAACCCAGTTTATCCGTGGCTTTAGGTCTTCTCATGCATGAGTTGTTGCGTCTTTGAGCCCCACGAGCAGCAGAAGTGTCTGCTAGGCCCAAGAGCCAGCGATAAACTCTACATTCTTTATAATCTGCAGTGACCAAACTGAGTTTTTCCTTCTTATATTTAATCAAGTTGTCCCTATACTGATCAATAGTAGTTTGTATTTTATCAGTCCAATTTGTTCCTGTTTCGCCAGTCAGAATATCTCCATATTTGTCATTAATGATATCAATATCCCTCTTAATTTTTACAATCTCCTTGCTGGTTTGCTCAATGTGACGACTCAGGAGATTCCTTCCCCTCCTTGTCCCTCTCTCCTACGGTGGCCACGTTGCCTTCCCCTGTGATGCCACCCATCCCGTTACCTCCTTCCTGCATGGCGCCCGCGGCACGGCATTCTGCACGCCTGATGACGCGTCTGGTGCGTGCGCTCCCTCAACCGCGTCCGCTGCTCTCCCTGGCTCTCATGCTCCCTCCTCTCTGCCGCTGCACGCCATCTCACGGTCGCAGCCCACACGCGCGCTCCACTTCTCTGGGCTCCGTGCCCCTCCGGCGCTCTTCCCCTGTTCGGTGCGGTCCCTCCCTGTGTTGCAACCTGTGCGCGCGCATCCCCAGTTTACAGAGGGTGCGCACACATCCTCTCCTTATCCTGTTTCCCATGTCTCCGCCTCCCAAACTTTACAGGCCATTCCCTTGACTTCCCCTTCTGTCTCCTCCTCTTCTCTCCCTGTCCTATACCTGTCATCTCCCACTTCTCTCTCTGCTCCTCCGTTCTCTCCTATTGGTGTGCCCTCCTTTATAACCCCTGTCTGTCCACTTCTTCCCCGCTCTGCATAGTTCCTGCTTTCCCTGTGTGTACCTGACCTATGCTGTGCTCCCTTCGTGTTCTCCCTGTTGCTGCTTCTGTGTTATCTTGGATCTCCCTGGTTTTGACCCCTGCTTGTCCTGGACTACTCTGCTCTCTGGTATCCCTTTGAACACTGCTACGCCTTCTACTACGTTAACCTCTGGACTCCTGAATTTTGCACACAGACATGACTATTCTCACGGACATCCCCAAATGTTGCAAGTATACTCTAACAACTCTTCCAACAGGCCCAGCAACGCCATACCACACTCCGGGCTTGCTCCCATTGCTGTGGGTGTGTGGTATCATACCGTTCCCACCTCAGTACTGGGGTCTAGCCAGGTCTGCGGGCATACAGGCGTGACACTCAATAACCAATATGGTTAGATCAAAGGAGCATTTATTTAGAATGGAGATCCATTTCTTACAAAAATCTGGATCCGTGCGGCCAATAGTGGGCTGATTTTTTATTCTAAAGCCACGTGGCAACAAATTCTCTTTATAGTAGTGGGAAAGTGTGACACTGTGGAGAAAAAAATCCACCTCCGTTTTCTTCAACTTGATGAGGTCATTATATACAGTATATCAATGTGACGGGGGAGGAAAGGGTTAATACCTGATTTGCCATGCATTACTGTTGTTGCCCTGTCCCCGCCATTTTTATTCCCCATGTGCAAGCCATTCCCTGTCTGCGAGGGTAAAAGACAAGATGCATAGCATGCCATACCCTCTAACCGACACATGATGGCAGATCTTAAATGTAAAGCAGGAGGTATTTTTTTTGTAAGTCCAAGCAGGAATTACTTGGACCTCCAGCTGTGATATGGGTGAATGAGCTTCGGTATTTTTATGACCAAGCCTCAAAGGGCTGTAATTATTTTTATGATGGAGCCTCAAAAGGCTCCAACAGATTTAGAGTCCCCCTGTCTAAAAGATTGTAAATTATGAAAAGACCCAGAGACCCATAATGTATACAATACTGGCATACTAACAAATCTACTTTAGTACCAGCACTCACTGTCTAATAGCTAAATGATGAAAACAGTTGTAATGCAGAAAATACATTTAATAATAAAACAAACCAGAAATAAATCAATTGTGTTTGCAGAAACCAGTATCACAAATGGGCATGTCACAAAGTGAGGGGTGGGGGGGGGGGAGAAGGAAAAGGAGAAAAAACATGAAACACAAGGAATATACACAAAAAACGGAGAACGGAAAGTATGCTAGGGGGGCGACGTTTCGAGGGACTACCTCTTCATCTGGCCCATTCCCCCTGATCCAAAAGGTCCCAAAGGTACTTCCCTAAGCCCCCCTTTCCCTATAACTGGTCAAATCAGACACCCCTGAAAATAGATAGCAAACATACAGTGTAGGCTAAATACAGCTAATAGCAGGGCAGCAAGAACCCACTAAAGTCAATGCCAGTAGTTCAAGTACCACAAGACACTGTTGGCAATAGTACAGTAAAGGCTGAACACAGCTTGCAAAAAAGCAGCTTGCACAAGGAGCAGAGCCACAGAGGGTTTGATTACTGTTTTCATTTGCAATTCCCATTAACCTTTCATTGACTGTTGTGGACTCCTGGTGCTTTTTTTGAACTGTCCCAGTGGCACATTGTCCATCCAACGTGGCAAATGTCCAATTTTACCAGTACCTTTAGTTCAAATATGATTCACTTTCTAGATTTGGAGATATATATATAGAGGACAATAACATCAAGACCAAAACCTTTTTTAAGTCAATTGACAAAAATAATTATATTTTAAGAACCAGTGGACATTTGCCACGTTGGATGGACAATGTGCCACTGGGACAGTTCAAGGACATTTGCCACGTTGGATGGACAATGTGCCACTGGGACAGTTCAACAGACTTAAAAGAAATTGCACAGACCAAGAACAATTTGTAAAACAGGCTGATTTTATTAAACAAAGATTTTTGGATAAAGAGTACGATGAGAAGTTAGTGGATAGAGCAATTGTAGAAGCTGACAGCCGAATTAGGAGCGAGCTTTTGAGACCTAAAAGCAAAAAGAAAAAAGAACATTTAGAGTTTGCATTCATCACGGGTTATAATAAGGAATCTAAAAACATTCAAAAGATTCTAAACAAACACTGGGATATTCTGAAAAATAATTCTATATTGGGAAGTGTGATTCCAGAGAGAACCAATGTATTGTTTAGAAAAGCTGACAATTTGAAGACCAAGTTGGCGCCCAGTGCATTAAGAGAGAGAAACCCAAGTAAGAATAATTGGTTGAGCCAAAACACGGGGTTCTATGGGTGCAAAACCTACAGGGCGTGCCAGTTTAAATCTACGAACACCGCAAACTTCTGCTCCAATGTCACTAATGAACGCTTTAACATAAAAACAAACTTTGAGATGCAGTGTTCCCGGTTCCGAATTCCAAGAAGGGACTGGGTGGTCAGACTGCGACCACTGTTATCTGGCAAAGCAAAACAGACTGTGATGGTGAAAGGAAAATCCGTTATTTCCTCCCCGGGCTTCAGAACCGAGAGGAACTTTTCCTCTGCCAGGTACACTGAAGCCTTGTGACTGGATACACTATCTGCACCGTTTGCAGCAGACTTCCCCGGAGAAGTTTTTCACGCCCTGCCACTGTTATCTCCGATTTTTGATGAACTTTTCAGGCCTGGGAGACGAACAAAATGAAACGTAACGCACGCCAGGTTTCAAATCCTTTGTCTCAATTTATTACTCATAGGGTAATGATTTTTATACAGAAAAAAAAAAGATATTGGTTAGAGGCGTAACATAGGCGTGTCCTGGGCGTATACTAGGTGTGTCTTGGGCGTAGCTTTGATTAGAGGCGTGATTTAGGGGCAGGACATATTAGTGGCGTGACTTTTGAGACGTGTCCCTTTACAATACAAGCAATGTTCTGAATACATAGCTTATTCATTGTCTGTTATCAAAAAAGACCTTGAGTCTTAGCAACTTTTATTACATTATTCTTGCTTCTTGCAGAGAACCATTCTATTATATTCTACTAAAACACCAGGAAATTGACCTCACAAAAGTATCTAGTAATATCCTGACCAGAAAGAAAGGAAATGCAATTTAGCAGAAACTGAGTGCATTTATGAATTATATTTCAGCAAAGGCTGACTACAGAATCTTAACTAGTTATGACCAGACAAAATGGAAGCTTAACATGAGTGCAGACTCTGGCCTGACATACTGGTCCTAACAGATGGGTATTCCACGCGTGGATGCCGATGACTACGGTCATGTGAAAAGCAAGCTGCTAACCCAGTATGCCCTGACCCCAGAATCTTACAGGGGCAAGTTCCAGATGGGGGTAGTACTCCCCGGAGAGTCATACAGCCCCTATGCCAGTAGGATTGCTTTGCACAGGACTCAGTGGGTGGAGGGGAATGGGGTTACAACATTCCATACCCTGCTGGACTTATTCTTTCAAGAGCAGCTGCTGCAGCAGCTTCCCACAGATGTGAGGGGATGGGTCTATGACCATAAACCTCAGACCTATGAGAATGCAGCGAGAATGGCAGATGAGTATGTGGCCAGCCGAGTTGCAATGAAGGATCCTGTAGGACCCAAAGGAGCGGGCCGTTCGGCCCAGGGTGCTAAGACTATCCCTCCGTGGACACACCAGCCTGCGGCAGCAAACAGCACACCCAAGGCTGCAGAGTTCAAGCATGAGAGGCGGTGTTATTCATGCAATAAAGTTGGACATCTCAGGCCAGATTGTCCGGACCGGGACCGGTCCAAGGGACCCCATCAGGGTCAACACTCACCAGCTGCAAGGCCGGTTGCCCATGTGCGACTGGCACACACAAAGGAGCCAAGTACAGCCGTGGAACCAGCCCACAGAGGGATGCCCAGCGGAGAGACTGCACTGGCCACCTCAGGACCAGCAGCGGAGAGCGGAGGACATCAGGTTGCTCCAGTCAGGAAGCAGCCCAACGATGTCCAGCAGAAGCATCTGCAGAAGATGACCATCTAGAGACCGGCAGGCAGATGGCTTGCTAGATTCCGGTGCCACCGTGACTCTGGTTCGCCCAGATATGGTGCGGCCAGAGGATTTGCTCCCGGGCACCGGGATGCAAGTGACCATGCCAGACGGAGGACCGCGGTCACTCCAGGTTGCCCGGGTCTTTTTGGACTGGGGTGCCGGTCGTGGCATGAGGGAGGTGGGGGTTTTGCCTGGGTTAGATGCTGAGGTCTTGCTGGATAACGACCTAGGACACGTTACCTATGTTTTTACCACTGAGCTGGCACCTGTTGCAGCGATCACAAGGAGCCAGTCAGCAAGGAGCGCAGCAGAACCAGCCTGTAGATGGATGTTCACAGAGGTACACAATTGGAGTCTTTATAATGTGAAATTATAATAGGCTTTATTGTGCCTTTTCCTTTTCATCAGGAAATCATCCAAACACAGGGGGGAACAAAGCTTCTATTCACTTGGGAGTATCTCTAGTGAAAATACCATGCAATTAATTTACAACTCCCTAAGTCAAGCATGTCTCGCAGCCCCAAAACATATAGCATGAAAATAAGCAGATATAAGCAGTCTTTTAATAATGAAAGTCTTATCTGTTAGCTGCTGTAGAGTAAGCTTCTCTGCTCTCCTGGAACCGCACCCGTGCGTGCACAGAAAATATCAGCATCCAGGTTTAGAAGTCTTATTTTGGTGGTCTTGCAATCAGCTATGCTGGGCAGAGCTCAAGACATGTGCTGTCTCCAAAGGTCAGCTCTGAGTCAGAGCTAAGGAGTCACTTCCTGTCTCAACAGACAGGCTTTTGTAAGCAATCAAGCAGGTGGTGTTTATTAATTGACTACTAGCAGTTAACCACCAAACTGCTAGATTAAAGGCACATTACTTGAACAGGGATTACTCCAGTCTCTTCTCAGGGAATTTATCTGCATGCTTTGCTTTCTCTGAGCTTGCCTCCACATTTTTATTGCATTGTGAAGCACTATGAACTTCTTTGCTTGGACTACAGTTACTTGTTTCAGTTTCTGGACCTTCTTGTGCTCCCTTTTGTGCCGCGTCACCTGGGTTCTAAGCTTGGCTTTTAGCGTTGCTTTGGTGATGCTGAGGGTAGCCTTCAGTTTCTCATGCTGCTTTGCGGGAACATACTGGGTCATCCGACGTTCCTGCAGCACTTGAATTTCCTTAGTAGCCTGCAGCTTTTCTTCCTGCAGCGTTTGCTGCTTCTCCTCAGTATACTGGAGGTGTGTACACAGACCTTGCAGTTGGTTCTGCAGTCGGTGCTCTGCTTAAAACTTTTCCTTGACTTCTTCTGTCAGCTGAAAATTTTCTACTTTCAGTTTTAAGTTTTCTCTTTTTAATCTTGAATTTTCTCCTTTTTCAGTCTCTGTATTCTTCAGGGCCTCTTTGCAGTCCTCCTTCCATTTACGCACATCTGCTTTGAGAATGACAATATCCTGGCGTGAGATTTCCTTCTCTAGGTTGAGGGTCTGAAGCTCCTTCTGAGAGACTTTGAGATCTGTATCAAGATTGACAATCGCTTCTTTAGCAATGTCCAGCTCCTCAGTGAGACTGTGTAGTTCCTTTCTGGAAACTTCCAGGTCTGTGCAGCAGCTGTTGGTCTCATGATGTGAGGCATCCAGTGCTCTGCGGATTGTCTGAACATCTTTCTGAGATACGTCCACCTCTATCCGGACACTGTTGACCTCCTGTTGTGAGGCATTCAGCTCTATGCGAAGAGTGTGAACCTCTTGCTGGAAGACTGTCATCTACTTCAGTGCCTCCTCATACTTCCGCTTTAGCGTAGCCACCATTTTATCAGATTGGCTCTGCTTTTCATCCATGGTGGAAATAGTAGCATTTGCAGTATCTAGCTCAGTCTTGAGTTCCTCCAATTCGGTCTTGGCCGCAGAGTAAATTGCGAGCACAGTCTTCTGTAGCTCAGCATTATTTTCTCTCTCCCTTTCCAATTCTTCACAGAGTAGATCACAGTCATGCCTGGCAGTTTGCAGTGCATCTTCAGGGCTGGTCAAGGGATCGTCACTCACTGGCTCTGACTCCACTTCCCTGGGATGGTTGGCCGAGGGTTCCTCACTGTTGGCACCGGACAGACACTTCTTTGGGGTACATGACTTCTGCCTTGGGCCCTCTGG
The DNA here is from genome assembly GCA_036426205.1 of Ascaphus truei. Classification (NCBI taxonomy): domain Eukaryota; kingdom Metazoa; phylum Chordata; class Amphibia; order Anura; family Ascaphidae; genus Ascaphus; species Ascaphus truei. Next base: position 13,881 of record WSYH01005687.1, on the reverse strand, counting down.
ATATTTGGTCACCCGCGGGACGAATTCTCCATTTTCTCTAGGCTGCAGGGAAACTCGGTCCCCCTTTTCCTCCACAGGATCTGCGGACGTGTCCACGGTAAGTGAAGAACTGCTTTTCTTTATCTTTTTCTGCCTTTTTGATTTGGATGACACCGTCCCTTCAGGGATATTGGGGTCTCCATCTTCATTTGAAATTTTAGCAGCTTCATTTTCTACGCCAGGCTTTTCTTGCAGTTGCTTTAGCTGACAGAAATTTTGGGTGATCTGCTGCTCCCGCTCTGTCTCCTGTTGATCATATTCGTCATCAAAGGGAGCGGTCTTTTCTGTTCGTGCCGAGTTCAGGCACCCCCACCATACCCGTGCGTGCACAGAAAATATCAGCATCCAGGTTTAGAAGTCTTACTTGGTGTCTTGCAATCAGCTATGCTGGGCAGAGCTCAAGACATGTGCTGTCTTCAAAGGTCAGCTCTCAGTCAGCCACTGTCAATCCATGCCTGTGCCTGGACCACTCTCTTGATCTTCTTGACGTCCCAAATCATAGGGTATGCTCTGTAATGACAAGGAATAATTCTATAGGTACAGTACAGTTTATTAAACACACTTTTACCTCCTGTACTGTCCAGTACTAACCTCACACGTCCATATTTCCATCCAATTCTGCGTCTCATCTTCTTGATGCTGGTCTCTGATACGGTTAGATTGTGATATTTATGCAGTGTCTTTGACCCTTAAGGCACTCTTCTCATCATTCTCTTCACTTATTTGGTAAACCAGAAGAGTTGTCTCCCTAAAGGTAAACAATCCAATACGCTACAGTACCCACAAAGTGACAGTAACATTTAATTAGGCTCAGGCTAACAGTATGCGGCTAAATATATATCAATACTGTAATCGTAATAGTCTTATCTAAAATATACAGCGAAGACAATAAAATAGATGGATATGAATAGAGTTTACAAATATGACAAGCGAGAATAGAGAGAGAGTAGAGATAGATAGATCGAGATATATGATGAGATGAGATGAGATATAAATAGAGAGTATGATGATATATATATATAATAGATGAGATGATAGTATATGATATATATATATATATAGTTAACCCTATATATTATCTTATACTATATTAGTGAAAGCATGTATGTTTGCCTGCCTGCTGGATGTCGGTGTCCTAGCGGCAATCTATTGGTCACTTGGGCCGCCCGCCCCCGCACACCTCTATTGGCCCTCACCACAATCACACCACCCCTTGGCCCGCCCCCACACCTCTCATTGGTCCTGAGGCGGGATTTGGCAGACAGGGACAAAAAATTTGGTCCACAAAAAAATAAAAAAAAACACACACTGTCACACACACACACACACCACACCACACAACACACACACACCACAAACACACACAAACACACACAAACACACACACACGGGGGGGGGTTGTACATACATTAGGGGGTCATAGTGTTAGCAGCACACTCCCGCTCTCTTCCCCCGGTCCCGGAGGCTCCGCCATCTTCATGTTTCCCGCGCTTTCAACCCCCCCCCTCCACGTGGGAGCTGCGGACGGTTGTATCCGGGAGCGATGCTGGATATGCCGGCTTGGAACCGTCTTTTCTTTTTTTTGTCTGCAGTGTAGTTCTCGCACGTATCATCCGTACTACGTTCCATGTTGGTGGATGGATTGCGTGAGGTTCGGTAGCTCTCGGGTGAAGGGGCGAGGGTTTCATTTGTCTTTCTTTTTCGTCTTAATCGTGTGATGGGGGGCCGTAAGGTAAGGTGGGGAGGGATGTCGGCATCCGGGAAAGGGGACGTGGCGAGGCGGTGTGCGGACGGCTCCCCGCAACCCCCTGGCACCGCCCCGCACGCACGGCCCCGCCATGAGACACAAAACCAAACCAAACCGGAGGTCAGAGAAAGAAAGAGTGTGGGTGGTCTGTAGCGGAGGGAGCTTAACTGGGGAGCAAAAACCCGCCCAAGGCATCGCACGGCCCCGCCTACCCCAAAACAGGCGCAGAGAAAGTACAGCGGGGTCAGGAGAGCGGAGTAAGTGATAACCTCCCCTCACTACTTTCCCTTACATACACACCCGGCGCAGCTAGAATCGAGGTTGGGAGCCGGAGTGATCAAACTACCCCAATCACTTACCCCCACCCCCCCCCCTCCCCAGCGCCGCTACACTCCGCGGGGGCGCGGACTGTGATTCAAATACCAATCCAATAATATTAACTCCAACACCCACAAACCCAGGAGAAGATAAAGTAGCGGGTGGAGCAAGTGCCCGGGACACAGCGGGGGAGCGGCCACAACACGCTGCCTCCCGCCTCAGATCCACATGGGAGCTGCCGGACGGGTGAGTGAGCGGCCTTCACCTCCTCACCTCCCACCACCTTCCCACCACCTCCCCCCTTCCAGAGAGACTGGAAACATGGGCAGGTAAATGGCAAATGAGGTTTAATACAGATAAATGTAAGGTTATGCATTTGGGATGCAAGAATAAAAAGGCGACTTACAAATTAAATGGAGATATATTGGGGGAATCCTTGATGGAGAAGGATTTAGGAGTGCTTGTACACAGCAGGCTTAGCAATAGTGCCCAGTGTCATGCAGTAGCTGCAAAGGCAAACAAGATCTTATCTTGCATCAAACGGGCAATGGATGGAAGGGAAGTAAACATAATTATGCCCCTTTACAAAGCATTAGTAAGACCACACCTTGAATATGGAGTACAATTTTGGGCACCAATCCTAAGAAAAGACATTATGGAACTGGAGAGAGTGCAGAGAAGAGCCACCAAATTAATAAAGGGGATTGACATTCTAACTTATGAGGAGAGGCTAGCTAAATTAGATTTATTTACATTAGAAAAGAGGCGTCTAAGAGGGGATATGATAACTATATACAAATATATTCAGGGACAATACAAGGAGCTTTCAAAAGAACTATTCATCCCATGGGCAGTACAAAGGACTCGGGGCCATCCCTTAAGGTTGGAGGAAAGGAAATTTCACCAGCAACAAAGGAAAGGGTTCTTTACAGTAAGGGCAGTTAAAATGTGGAATTCATTACCCATGGAGACTGTGATGGCAGATACAATAGATTTGTTCAAAAAAAGGTTGGACATCTTTTTAGATGGGAAAAGTATACAGGGATATATCAAATAAGTATACATGTGAAGGATGTTGATCCAGGGATTAATCCGATTGCCAATTCTTGGAGTCAGGAAGGAATTAATTTTTACACTTAATGGGGTTTTTTGTTTGCCTTCCTCTGGATCAATAAGAAAGTATAGATATAGAATAAAATATCTGTTGTCTAAATTTAGCATAGGTTGAACTTGATGGACGTACGTCTTTTTTCAACCTCATCTACTATGTAACTATATGTAACTATGTAACTATGTAAATGTATTTTCCCCTGTTCCCCTGTTCCATTGTAATGTCTGGTTTAATCAGTGTCTGCATCACACACACACTAGAATCCATCTGGGAGCACAAGGGTTAATAGTTCTTTAATGATTATAACCCTTTGTGCAATTTTTCCGCCTTTTCAGGCACCATTTTGCAGGTCCCCATTGGCCGCCATTAGGGCTCAATGCATTCTAATGGAGAATCATGCTGTTTTAGTCCTGTTTCCTGTAAAGACCAGCAGGTGGCGTCCGGGAGGGAGAGCGGCGGTTTCCCATTGAAAGTCAATGGGCCCATTGACTTCAATGGAGATTCCTCGCGGTAACTTTCGAAGAACGAGTTGGCTGCCGTCCAGACCGCAAACCGCAAACCGCAAACCGCAAAGCGGATACAATGTCCTTTAAAAGAGTTAAAATCACTTGAGTCAAGTTCAACGTTAATTGGCGTGGGAATAAACAGTTCTAGAGCACCTAGAAATAAAATTCTTTTTGCCCCTAGTTCCTAGGCTTCCCCCCACTCGACCACAACCGGGTCCTTGAATCCTGGACCCCCGATAAGGGTCAAACCAGATAGAGCGGGTCGCGCCATAGGCTTTGCCGGCGGCAGGAGAAACGGCTCAGAAAAACGACTAAGTGGAAAAAGTTGAAATTTGGTACTCCATATCTCCGGTTCTGGAGGGCCCAGTGGATCAAGGTTTGGGGTATCTGTAGTCACTGCTCCGGCATCACTGCAGAACCATCCTTGACCCTCCTGGACCAACCCAACGGAGTATGGACCCCCTTGAAAGTTCGGGACTTTTCCCATAGACTTCAATGGCGGAGAAAACCCATTGACTTCAATGGCGGCGATTTACCATTGAAAGTCTATGGCGGAGAAGCCCGTTGTTTTCAATGGGGATTTAGTGAAAAGCTGAGATTTCTTTTTTAGCGGAGATTTTTGTATTAAAGTGAAAAATGATTTAATGTGCATTTGTGTATCTCCGGTTCCGAAGGTCGTAGCAAGTCGCGTTTTGGACCATATAGTGTCCCAGTTCCGACAATGAGAACTGGGAAGTTTGGACCTGCTAGACCCAACGGAACCAGATATTTTAATACGTTTATGTTTTATGGTTAATACTGTGTCCCAAGGTATGGACAATATCCAGAGGAAATTCCTTTGCATACCAGGATAGCAGATGGCCCTAGAGGCGACCCAATGTCTAGGACTTAAGTATTGTTCAAAGGGTTTTGTCACCCCCACTGTTTACCTGTGGGCGGAGAAGGCTCAAACCAGAGCAGTTTTTAAGTGTCCCATTTAACACCTTCCAACAAAGGTTTTCCTGCCAGAAATCCAAATGGGTAGACTGGCTGACATTCCATTTGCATATGTGGGGCTACAGAAATGAGACCCCAGAGTTCTACTGCGGTTGAGCCAGCTAGCAGGGGGGCATGTGTTAAAATGTGTTCCCACGTTAAAGAGTGGCTGGAGGTAATTGAAAACCAATCACAGGTACTTAATATTAAGGATAGAGGGACAAAAGGTTTATAAACTGCTGTCCACCCTATATCCTTTGTCTTCGTTTGCTGATATGGTTTCCTGATATCATCTGAATGATTACCTGATTGCTGAGAGAAATGCTACATCATACTACTTCTCATTCCCCAACCCCTAAGTAAGTGTACTTCTTGTCTGTTACTGTACTATCTCGTGTGTTCACCTATCCTAAGGAATAAATACAATTTGTTATATCTAAGCCTCGTTCTGTTCAAACCCAGTTATTTTGTGTAATATTAATAGACCTGTGTAGGCTATCGTCACAGGCATTACCAACTAATACTTATGTCTAAGTTACAGCTTGCACTGTTATTGTATTTTTGAATACATGTTTCTTCAGCCTTGGTTCACTTCTGTGCTTGTTTTCCACCTATGGATATATAGACTCAAAACTTTAAAACCATTGGGTTTAAGCATTGACTTGGAACTGGGTCCGTTTCTAGAGTAACGTAAACTGTTTCTTTGCTGTAAATTTATAACAGCCTAAATGTAATATTTTTTTCTAATTTTTTTAAATTATATTCTTAAAAAAAATCTGAATTACTCTGATTTTTTAGTATTTATATTTTTTAATATTTCATTTTAATAATTTTAATAATATCGTGATATATGGAGATAGGTGAGCAGCATTCAATATGTCCCCCTCCATGTTTTTAGATGTTTTTATCCATTGGTTCTTTTCTAATCTGACACTATGATGTTATTTATGTTTGTCCCTAACATTTATCTCTTCTATTTTCTAGTGAAATATACAGTATAAAAATAGAATGGTTTAATTTCTAGTGAAACTTATATTTTATAGTTGTTATAGTGTTGGGTAGTTTTTAGTATTATAATTTCAATGTTTATTTTACTTTATTGATTAAATGTTGTTTATGTTAGGATTTTATTATTATGTGTATAAAATTGTTTTATTAAAAGTTAATATTATTAGCAGTTGAGTATTATTTAAATTTAGTACCTTTCGTTTTGTTATTAGTATAACACTATTGGGTGACATGCAATTAGTGGTAGTAGGACAAACACCCTTGTCGCCGTTTGATTGGATGATCATAGATTAGTATGCCTATAAGTATTGTATAGGGCAGAGCACAAGTATCCACAACCCCTGAGGAAGCCGAAACAGAAAAAGGCAAACCGCGTAGGGTTTTTTGACCCTCTAAGGATCCCGTAGCTGGTGAAGAAAAGCCTTGTCCCCGACGAGCAACCGTACCTGTATGCGCGCGCAGATGCGGAAGTGTGGACGACGGCACAATTGACCACGAGGATCTGATGATCCAAGTCTGAGGCGCGGGGCAGCACATCAGATGACTTTTCCTTCCGAAGGATTTCAGGTGATCCAGAATGGTGAGAGTGTGCCCTTAAAGCACTCAATACGTTAGATACTTTGGAGAATGAGAGTGTGTCCTTTCCCCATTTATTTTCATCTGCATGTGCATTAAACTGTCACGCTATGTTCTCTTTATGCGTTTTACAGTTGAGAGTGACCAGTTTTTGCCATCCATGTGAGGGATTTGTTCACTTGTTTACTGGGTACTACTGGTGTTTACAACTGTGTGGCTATTGCACTTTATTTTTCACCATTATTCACTGTACACAGTCCACTAGAGACTGCTATTTGAAGCTGCACAAGAGAAGCCTTATTTAATTTATATTGTTGTTACTTTGCGCTTCCATTATTCACATTAGTGATATAAGGATTGAATTGCATTAATAGAATACTATATGTAGCCTTGGTCTCCAGCAGCTCCCTGAGACCCCCCTCTCTAGGTGCAGCACGGTCGCGGGTGCCGCCGGAGCCAGTGACGGACCCGACGGCTGCTTCCAAGGGTGGGGGCCGGAGCCGGGAGTAGTGCTCTGCCTCAGCGAGCAACCCGGTTGCTGGGGACGCGATCGGGCCGTCGCTAGGGCCGCGGTCGCATCTCTAAGGTCCCGGCGGCTCGGTAAGAGGGCGCCGCCATTGCCCCTGAGCTCGCGCATTCGCAGTGGTCGCGCATGCGCAGGTAGGGCTCCAGAGTTAGGAAGGAGTCGCGCGAGTGTAGGGAAAAGCAGGGAAAGGTTGAGGCGGCCCCTAAATACTCGCGCATGCACAGGACAAGTGTGCACGCGGCCCCAATGCCCAGATAGGCTCTATGGCACTACAATTCCCATGGAGCATAGCGAGGTAGGCACCAGGTGCCTCATAGGAGCCAATAGGGCTGCAGAATCTCTAGAGGGAGAAAAGAGATACATTTCGCGGGCTTGCAGCACGTTGGCAGTCAGAGTCAGGAGCAGCCCAGGGAAGGAGGACTCCCTGCACTAGGCCAGTGGCCCTAAGGTCCAAGTTAGCCCTGATTCACCAACAGGTTAGTAAGTGTTGCCAGGGATAGCCTCAGGTTAGGGACCCTGTCACTTGCTGTAGTTAGAGCTGGGGAATAGAAAGGGACAAGTGGGCTGAATGTTAGCCTGCAGAGCATTGCTGCAGGAATTAGGTGAGGCAAGCGACGTGAGACAACTGGGGGGGTTTCATAGCGGTAACCAGTCCGGGGAGCCATAGCCCAGGGTCCGTGTTGCAAGTGGCGTGAGGCAGCTGGGGGGTTCATAGCGGTAACCAATCCGGGGAGCCATAGCCCAGGTCCGCGTTGCGCGTAGTATGAGGCAACTGGGGGGTTCATAGCGGTAATCAATCCGGGGAGCCATGGCCCAGGGCCCGTATTATGAGTAGGGTGGGTGCAGAGACCTATCTGCATAGGATAGGCAACCCCGAATGCCCTAGGAGTTTTCCTTAAGCCACGTAAGGTTGCTGTACTATAGGGACGGCCTATAGTACAGTGTGTGTCACGTTGTTATAGTGTTAGATAGGGACTCAGCGGACGCTGCAGTTCCAGTGACGGAGTTCGGGCTCAAGTCGGGGCCACAGAGAATATCTCCAGGTTGGGATCAGACGGAATCATCACACGTCTGAACCTTTGTGAAGTGTTGCTGATCCGAACATCGGAGTGCTCGGCAGGTACTATACAGTCATAAGTGCACCAACGGGCCCTTAGTGTAATTGTGACTGCGCAGTCACCCATTGCCTCTCTGCAAGAGTACGGGACATTGGGTGGGGTTCTTTGGACACTGGGTGGGATCACCTGGTGTTGGGGAACCGTCCTGCAGGACGTCGCAGTAAGTGTCTCCTCGAGAGAGGGACACCTGTTCTGATATGTTTGTATGGTATTGTGTTATATGCTGTTCCCAGTAAATGCTATTAGTTATATATATATCACTGTGTGTGAGTATTGATTATTTGTATGTGTCCTGCGAGGAACCACTCCCCCTATGGTGGGAGCCATCGCAGGTGGAGGTGCTGAATTGAGTAAGTGGTTACCCCTAGTATATATTGCCCCAGGTTCCCCGTGGCGGAAGCTCAGCCCTCCTGTGAGCCAACAGGTAACGCACCACACCCATGGTAACACCGTATGTTCCCTTTCACCCCACACTATATCTGCGATTGGGGGGGGGGGGGAAACCCGTAACATTTGGAGGCGCTCCTGAGATCAGACCTGGGGTGCCCTGTCTATTTTTTTTCCAAATTGTCCGATTTAAACACCATCATGCCCGTGCCATCAGAGCAAGACGTCCACGACTGGGCCTTAGAGCACCACGTGTCCCCAAGGCGCGTGGTTGCAGTGGCGGGAGTATCCCGTAATATGGGCGTCTCCGAAGTATGCAACCATGTACGGGATTGTCCGGGGTTGGCTGCTGCCCGGCTGCTAGACTTTAAGATGGATAAGGACGGCAGGATGCTTACCTATCTCATGACCACAAAATATGACATATGCTTAGACACTGTTCCCCCTGTATTGAATATACCCAAGCCCTCGGACGAGGACTGGTTCATGGTCTATGCAAAAAGCGGCAGTGTAGTTAACCGGACTGTAATCAAAATGGAAGCTTCTGCAGAAGGGAATGCTAACAGTGAGTCCCACCTAAAATGGCATCTCCCGCCAAAGTAGGAGAGCGCAAGTGCTGCTGACTGCAAGCCTGCACAGAAAATTGTTGCAGAAAACTGTCTGGGATTGGCGGGAAAACCAGAGCCCCGCCCCCGCAATGTGAGTGATTCAGTGGAGAGCCAGAACCCCTCCTTGAAAGAGTGTGCCGCCCCTCCTTTAAATTCCACCAGGGGGAGTGAGCACAGTGAACAGCAATCAGCAATTTCTGTTCCCCATAAGGAAAGTACAATATTCGGCGATAGACCCCCTCTGCAGTTTGGAGTCTGGCGGACAAAGGCCGGGGATGTGTCCGTTCTTTTGTGTCAGTGCTTACAAGAAGACATTATTATGTCTGGTGGCCGGGCGTATGATGTATACTGTACAAGCGAATGGTAGCACGCAAGGTGGAACGGGAGAGCGAGGACGGGTGCATACGGTGTGTCTGTAATCGATATGAATGCCCACTTTTTACCTTGGCCTGGGGAGACAGGTGTAAAGATTGCGGGGCACAGTTCATGAAGCCCGTACTGCTGCCGTCTGCCGAATTCTCCAGTGAAAAGGTTGAAGTCCCATCGGTGGCGATGCGCCTACCGGCGAACCACGCCAGCGATGATACAGAGGAGACAGAGGAATCACAGGGTAAGGTGTCTGTACCCCCATCTTCTTTTAGTGATTCCAGCGACCAGCCGCTCGTAGTGATGCGCCTGACGGCGAACCACTCTAGTGAAGTCATCAAGCCAACTACCTCAGTGGCAGTGAATCCTGATATGGTCCCGTGTGCCCTACAACGGCCAGTCTGGCCTACAGAGGTACCATCGGTCCCAGGCTTGGGATCAGTACCTGTTCACGACGACAAGGGTGAGTTGACTGCCCCAGGGGTGTTGGGTGTGAGCCTCCAGGTGACCGCGGAGCACGATAGCTTCTTAAGTCTGGACACCAGGGCGAATGGCTCCACTCGACATCGCATCCTGGTGGAGGTGTACCCCTAGGAGATAGCTGTCCCGCTGTGCGAGTGGACCAGTACCCACCGCATATCGTTCCAGATGAAGAGAAACCCATCGCAAGCCAGCAGAGTGGTAAGGAACCCCCTTGCTCCCCACAGGCTCCGATGGAGGTGGCCGTGAAAAAGGCCAGAGTTACGGTTCCTGAACTGAGCAAGAGCCCGTGCGCTCTAACCCAAATGGTCCCAGGACTGGGATTCAACGCTCCCGAGTTTCAAGACAGTGAGTGGACTGCTCCAGAAGTGTTGTGGACAGGCCCCAAGACAGCCGAGGTGGGAACTGACAGCGTCCCCGAGGACCTGTTGGCCACTGGGAGTCACCGCAGTGGTAAGGTATCTACCCTTTACCCCCTGCCAGGTGAAGCAGAGACTTTGAGTAAAGAGACAGTGTCCAATTCTCGCTTCTCAGTGGAAGCTGCGCACATACGTAGGGACAGAGACTGTCTAGAAGAAAAGTCAAAGGATCTAGTAGAAGTCGCCTCCTTTGAGCCCAAAAAGAAGCGGCCCATTCGCCAAGTAGTGGACCGCGGGAAAGGTCCTGGCCACCTGGCCTGCTGCTTCCAGGCCGTGGATGACCGGGTAAAGGCCGGTTTGAAAGACACTGTGCTATTCCTTCCACCAGGGGGAGGAAGTAGTACTGAACCAGTGACTGTTATCCCAGAGTGTGCTCTCCGAGAGATTCACCCCGGGGAGGCTCACGGACGCAAAAGTGAGGTACCCCCATCTGATCTATTAGGGGCACCCCACAAATGGTCTCAGCAAGCAGCTGACACTCAGCTGGCCTCGGGTATTATTGGGTGTGATGTGCCATGTTTTAGAGATGTTACAGTCGACCTGTTAAATGTACCGGTTATGCCATGCAATTTTTCATTGTGTAAAATTGTACCGAGTAATGTCGTTCCCCAAGCAAGGGCGTTGGGTTTTTCACCAGGGGGAGAGTGTAGCCTTGGTCTCCAGCAGCTCCCTGAGACCCCCCTCTCTAGGTGCAGCACGGTCGCGGGTGCCGCCGGAGCCAGTGATGGACCCGACGGCTGCTTCCAAGGGTGGGGGCCGGAGCCGGGAGTAGTGCTCTGCCTCCGCGAGCAGCCCGGTTGCTGGGGACGCGATCGGGCCGTCACTAGGGCAGCGGTCACGTCTCTAAGGTCCCGGCGGCTCGGTAAGAGGGCGCCGCCATTGCCCCTTAGCTCGTGCATGCGCAGTGGTCGCGCATGCGCAGGTAGGGCTCCAGAGTTAGGAAGGAGTCGCACGAGTGTAGGGAAAAGCAGGGAAAGGTTGAAGCGGCCCCTAAATACTCGCGCATGCGCAGGACAAGTGCGCACGCGGCCCCAATGCCCAGATAGGCTCTATGGGACTACAATTCCCATGGAGCATAGCGAGGTAGGCACCAGGTGCCTCATAGGAGCCAATAGGGCTGCAGGATCTCTAGAGGGAGAAAAGAGATACATTTCGCGGGTTTGCAGCACGTTGGCAGTCAGAGTCAGGAGCAGCCCAGGGAAGGAGGACTCCCTGCACTAGGCCAGTGGCCCTAAGGTCCAAGTTAGCCCTGATTCCCCACCAGGTTAGTAAGTGTTGCCAGGGATAGCCTCAGGTTAGGGACCCTGTCACTTGCTGTAGTTAGAGCTGGGAAATAGAAAGGGACAAGTGGGCTGAGTGTTAGCCTGCAGAGCATTGCTGCAGGAATTAGGTGAGGCAAGCGACTTTCACCCCACACTATATCTGCGATTGGGGGGGGGGGGGAAACCCGTTACATATATATCAGTATCTTTATGCAGGGGGGGGGGGGGAAACCCGTTACATATATATCAGTATCTTTATGCAGTGGTATTAAGTGGGTTATTTTATACTACTTTCCTATTAAGGATTATATCAAATGCACCCAATTTACGAGTACACCATTTGAGCTGCCCACTCTGGGGATTTTAACAAATCACTGTAAATATGTTATTCACTTACGTCGTTGTTTCTACAAATGTATTATTAAAAAGTGTATTTTTCTTAACTTAACTGTAATGTCTCTATAAAGTGTCATACTGAGGGTTTGACTGTTACCCAATCAGTGGGAATATTAGTATTCCTTGACTTAAGTCACAAAACATGATAAATTACACTGAGTGCCATAAGATGGGGATCTAGTGTAAGCAGATTGCGTTACATTTTTTGTTGTTACAACTCAGAAGTTATATGTGTAGCAGCAGTTTGTGTGTGTGTAGAGCTGATGTGTGTGTGTGTGTGTGTGTATATAGCGCTCCAGTGTGTGTGTGTGTGTGTGTGTGTGTGTCAGTAGCAGTGTTTATGGGTGTAGCATGTGTTTATAGAGCTGCTGTGTTGTGTGTAGAGCTGATGTGTTGTGTGTGTAGAGCTGCTATGTTGTGTGTGTAGAGGTGCTGTGTTGTGAGTGTAAAGGAGGTGCTGTGTTGTGTGTCTAGAGCTCCAGTGTGTTTGTGTGGGGCTTGTGTATGTAGAGGTGCTGGTGTGTGTCTGTGTATAGATAGAGGTGGCAGTGTGTGGATATAGATAGCTGCAGTGTAAGCGTATATAGAGGTGGTTTCATGTATTTACCATTTTATTTTAATTAAAAAAATCTATTTAACTATACAAAAGTGTCTATTATTTATGAAATAAGTCTACATTTAGCCTATAATAGTAATAATCCCCTCAGAACAGGGCATTACTGGCCAATTATGCCCTGGCTGGGTTAAAGTCCCTCGGCTTCTCCTCGGGCCTTCAACTCTTCCAGCCAGGACATTATTGGCCAGTAATGTCCTGTTCTTCGGGGATTATTACTTAATGACACCTTATCCATATTGAACAATCCATTGGAAGTATCGATTTCCTACTTGCTGATGACAAAATAAAACTAACCCTGTCCAGTGGGTGTCATATATAAAAGTCGAAGAAGAAAAGAGAGAGAAAAAAGAGAAAGATAAAGGGGGAGGGGTAGTGAACCCCGTCATTCCTCTGCAAACGCCAAGACTAACTTCTCTTAACTTCATACCAAATTCTCTTATTTCTCCAATTGTGGGGAGGCCTTCTATTTCCACAAATACTGCTCCATTACTCCAGTTATTCGATTTCTGTGTGTTTGTAACTCAGTATTAGCTACCCATTTTATCTTCTGTGAATTGAAATCACAGTCCTCAACTGTCAAAATTATTCAATTAAGTTTAGACCAGTTCGCTGTCCCACATCCTATAAAATTCATCCGTTGACTGCTTCAAAAAAGCGGTAATTTTTCCATCATCATCACCTCGTTGATCCTTTTCTCAGCAGTTTGTCAAGAGGTAGGGGCTATTTTCTTCCACGAGGCCGCCACGGCGCATCTCGCTGCCGTCAGAATAAATGAGATCAGCCTCTTCATTGGGCGACCAATATCCTCAACTGGCTTTGACAGCAAAACAATCAGCGGGTCAATGTGGATGGACAGGTCCGTTATTTCTTTAATAATAGTTTGACTGGTGATCCAATATTTCTGTATTGCTGGGCATGTCCAACAGATATGAACCATATCACCCCTTTGCCGGCAGCCCCTCCAATATTGATCAGACACCAGAGGGTAGATTTGTTTCAATGGAGTTGAAGTGAGGTACTAATAAAATAGGATTTTATATATATTTTCTTTAATAGTAGTACATACAGTATTGAGGTTTTCGCAGTGAACTCCCAAATATCCTCCCAATCATCCCTGTCAATTTTTGTATATTTAAATCAGCCGCCCATCTAAGCATATAGTCATGATCAGGCGAGTCAACCGCGGCCTCCATTCCGGCATATATTTTAGTAATCAAACCTTTTTTGATAATTATTTCATACATAGTGGACAGACAGAGCCCCTGTAGATAGCACTCTGTTTCTGTATGAATTGGTGATTTATTTAAAACAACTTTATTAATTGACAATATCGTTAAAATATTGAGGTTTAAAACAATGATTAAATGATGCCAAGGGTGGCTAACTCTATGGATAGGTGTATCCAGAGGAGTATACAATGGTG
>WSYH01005686.1:9216-40502 GCA_036426205.1 Ascaphus truei | reverse complement strand
GTGTGTGTGTGTGTGTGTGTGTGTGTGTGTGTGTGTGTGTGTGTATATACATACATACATACAGGAGAGAAAAACACAGGCACAAATAGTGATAAGGGAAAACTGTTGCAAAGTATCAGGGAAGAATTAATAGCATATGGACGAAACCAATGAAGATGAATCTGAAATAATAAAAAAGAAGCAAAATATGAAGTATGTTTGTATTCTTCAGAATGCAGATACCCCTGATGAAGTCTTTTTCAAGACGATACGCGTAGGGTGGAGGCGGGAATAACATTTCCTTAAGGTCTCCCTGACTCTCTGAGTTCTTAGCTCTATCTGGCAATATTGGTCTAGTATTAGCTGGACAGTGTATGCCGATTCCTCCCTTCAACGGATACAACAACGCGCTGACGTCATACTCGCAATCCTGCGAGACTGGGGGGATAGCCAGGACAACACTGGAGGCAGCTGCAGACACATCTGAGCCTGTGCGAAATCTCTGCGTTCCAGGTGCAGCCAGAAACAACTGGCCGCCATACAGATCAGCAGTGAGGAGAGGATCTTGATATCCTACATGCCTGTTTTACCTGCTACTTTGTAAGTAGCCTTTTGTGCATTCTGAAGAATACAAGCATACTTCACCATATTTTGCTTCTTTTTTATTATTTCAGATTCATCTTCATTGGTTTCGTCCATATGCTATTAATTCTTCCCTGATACTTTGCAACAGTTTTCCCTTATCACTATTTGTGCCTGTGTTTTTCTCTCCTGTATGTATGTATGTATATACACACACACACACACACACACACACACACACACACACACACACACACACACAGGCTTAGAAAAGGATGAGGACAGCAAAGGCTTACGTAAACAAAGAAAGACTTACATATCAACTTGAATATGTGAATTAAAAAGGAAAGCATTAAATGTCACTGGAGAGATGGAGATACATATCAAAAATGTGTACTCCTATAATTATCTGTTCCAAAGGAAATGTATCTATATGATATTTATGCAATTATACTACATATATAATGGAGTAACTAAATTAGACCGTAATCTCCATCACCCAATGCATTTGGAGACTTGTAGAGTGGTACGGTCAAAATATTAGAAGAAGAAATGGAGCCAACCCAATTGACACATATAACCATATACAGATAGATCGCTCTTATTCTCTGATCTTAAGACATTATTCGTATATATATTAAACCAAACGTGTTGGATCAAGATTATAAAGTCATACAATATACAGGCAGTCCTCGGTTATCCGACACAATGCGTTACTCAAAATGGCGTTGTAAAGCGAAACGTTGTAAAGCGAAACACATTTTCCCATAGGAACACTGTTTAAATGAAAGGTTCCGTTCCTGAAGGCATTTTTAACACTAAAATACACCAAATATTTTATGCAGGCAATAAGATATGCAGCACACACATAAATTATATAGTGTATATACTGTATTATATATATATATATAATATAACATAATAAATAATATTATTTAGTATAATATAATATTATATAGTATTAATATTTATATATATACGCTCTTACGACGCTTTGCAATGTTGTTTATGTGAATGTGTATATATATACACACATACACAACGTTGCAAAGCGTCGTAAGAGCGTTGGATAAGCCATTTTGGCGTTGTAAAAATGAATATAGGTATGCATTGCATAGCATTGGATAAGCCATTCGTTGTAAAGCGAAGCGTTGTAAAACGAGGACTGCCTGTACAGTACATGGTATTATATATGTGACGTACCTAGCATGAAACAAAGAAAGAAAGAGAGCAAATATAGAACATCAAATATACAGTATAATGTATAAATATTCAGGTCCACCACATGATAGATAATAAAGATTGCCACGATAAATTCAATTCCCCATTAGTATACAGTATTAGTGTATTGTGTGACCAAAAACTGTATTTATATGCTGTATTTACCTCACATTTATGTTGGTAATTATTATACTAGTATCCCCCCTTACCCCCCCGCTTTTTTTTATTTTACAGTGGTAATGGTTATTATTTTTATGTACAACACTTTAGCCTTAGTTTAATAGTCCAATCACACCATAATAGGTCAGCTACATTATTGTTAACATACTAGCAGGCATCTGTTTTTTGGTACTTATTTATTCATTTTATATTAACACACACACACACAGCCCTGTGTCATGTTCTATTGTCACAGTAAAGTATGGGACCTTGTCGGACCTTTGGCCACGACCTCAGCAAGTGAGATACCACCGGTCATAACTGGGAGTAGGACTTGGGCATCCGCCTTAGCATGTAGCCGTCAGTCTAAGGATAATAACGAGAGGTTACATGTGTATTACTATATCCACGATACTGTATGTATATACATACGTGCTGCATGTTATTGCCCTATACCTACTTGTGCAGTCTATATAATGTAGAGCGAGCGTTACCCACAATCCCTTGCTCCAGCAGCATTTCACAGACCTGCTGTAATCTCGGTCTAATTGTAACGACTCGCTCCTCTGATACGATTAAGCTCCATTTAATCCCCGGGCCTCCCCGATAAAGGCCACACTGCAGTCGCCGGTTTCTGAGCCGGGGAAGGCACTGGGACTGTTACAGGAGTTTATCAGTTTCACGGGGACGCTCTGTGTAAAGTAGATTAACAATCGGCCACAGACTGTCCGAAGCATTAATTGCCTTTTTACAGCTTTCTTCTTCTGCATTCAGCAATGATGGGCTATTAGAAGGTCTTAAGAGAAATATATATATATATATATATATATATATATATATATATATATATATATATATAATATTTATATACACACATCAATTTATATGGCGCTAAGGCAAGGGGTGCCCTGTAGGATTGGAAATGAGTGTGGACAAAGTTCTCTTCTTAAGAATGATGACCTCAAGAAATGGGAGACAAAGCATATAGAACACTGCATTAGTGCATTAACCAAGGATNNAAAGATGATATATAAACAGAGCAATTTAATAAACACAAAATTACACCACATACAACGGTCAACCACGCCATATATTATTTAAACGACTTAGTGCAGCTGCACTAGATGAATAAAACTTGCCGCCGTTTAGAAAAATTGGAATCCTACTCACCAGAGGTGGCTAGGACATGTGCAATGGTTTTTGGTATCTTTAGCCTGTGGACACCGCTCGCGTGGAATGACACCAGTCAGCTGCTCGAGGAGATCCGTCTTCCGTGCTCGGAGTCAAACGCTACCAGAGTCTCATCGATCGGCTCCTCCGCTGACGTCACTTCCGGTATCTGCTACGGTGTCCCTGCTAGTCCAAAAAAACCTCCAATGCGTTTCGAAACTCTAATTGTGGTAAGCTATCCCTGACGAAGAAACCCACAATTAGGAGTTCGAAACGCATTGGAGGTTTTGGACTAGCAGGGACACCGTAGCAGATACCGGAAGTGACGTCAGCGGAGGAGCGATCGATGAGACTCTGGTAGCGTTTTGACTCCGAGCACGGAGAACGGATCTCCTCGAGCAGCTGACTGGTGTCATTCCACGGCGAGCGGTGGTGTCCACAGGCTATAAAGATACCAAAAACCATGCACATGTCCTAGCCACCTCTGGTGAGTAGGATTCCAATTTTTCTAAACGGCGGAGCAAGTTTTATTCATCTAGTGCAGCTGCACTAAGTCGTTTTAATAATATATGCTTGTATTATTTTGTATTGTGTTTTGTTAAATTGCTCTGTTTATATATCATCCTTGTAATGCACTAATGCAGTGTTTCTAGATGCTTTGTCTCCCGTTTCTTGAGGTCATCATTCTTAAGAAGAGAACTTTGTCCACACTCATTTCCAATCCTACAGGGCACCCCTTGCCTTAGCGCACACAAGAAGCTCTCTATCCCTAATTCCTTTTCTGGTTGTGAGATAGCCAGAGGAACCTTTGGGCACTCTAGGACTCTTTTTGGACTCTAAATCACAGTTTTTCAGATATATTTTAGTTGTCACGCGAGCGCTATTGTACACTTATTATTTCACTTAGATATAGATACATGCCACACATTAGTAAGTGTATGGTGGATGAAAAAGGTGACGAAAAAACCTCCACTGTAAAAGCAGTAGCAAATAAAAAGAGCACTTGTGAGCAAATCACGTTCTTAGACAGGTCTGCAACCCCGCCTTTCACCATTATCACCTAGCATAAGTGCTTCCACTGCGGCAAGGGATTCTGGAAATGACATGCAAAAGGAGCACACAGTGTCACACACACAATAAATAATAATTATATATTGATAGATATATATATATATATATATATATACTATATAAATGATATATTCACAAAAATAAAAACATGTGTGTGTGTGTGTGTGTGTGTGTGTGTGTGTGTGTGTATATATATATATTATATATATATATATATATATATAATCAAAAATAAATAGACGATACCGTTCTGTGGCTAACAAATGCTTTATTTGTGCGAGCTTTCGAGATACACTGTGATCTCTTCTTCCGGCATGTTACAATGAATGAAGCAAGCAAAGGGTATACTTAAAAACAGTGTCTCTTGGAAGTTATCTGTGCTTGTCTCAACCCTCCCCACCCGCCCCCGTGTGGATGTGATTTATGGCAGAGGTGTTAAATGGTCCTGAAAGTTAGTGATTGGTAAGAGTGTTGTGTGGGTTTCTGTGAGAATGTAAATGAATGGAGAGCCCAGTTATACAGTGCCTTTAGAAAAGGTGGGTGTGAATGGGAGTTAAATAAATGGTGGGGGGTGGTGTGGAAACGTAAGAGATTGTAGCAAAACTAAAAGTTTTCGTAGATACTATGTGGTCAACTCGGCGAGCACGGTACTGATACCTCTACAGGTATAGGTATATACATGGGATATGATAGTTATACAGATATATGATATAGAGAGGATAAGAGAGAGAGATGACAAGGTAGACATAGACAGTAGACAGAGAACAGAGACATATAATATGATAGTATATGAGATAATATATATATAAGAGAATATAGATATAGATAATATTAGATAAAATTAGACCCACACACAACACACACACATACACACACACATTAACACCCCACACACACTAATACGCAATCTCCACCAAGATGGAAATCACAAAGCAGCACTCAGAAATAGATAACCAAAATAGTGTATTCAAACTGAAACAAAGCAACACATGCTCCAACGTTTCGGGGCCCAGCAAGAGGACTTCCTCAGGGTGCGTACGTGTACACACACATACCTTTCCTCTCTACACATATCACTTGGTGACTTAACGGGTGTCACCGCGAATGGACTGAACTGCAGGACCGAGGTGGGGATATAGATACACCGACCTGGGGGCCAGAAGTAGTGTCCGTAATGCATGATGCGTGGTCGTGGTTAGCCGAGTCGGGGTTGGAGAGGTGAGTAGTATGGGTCACGTAGCCGAGGTTGAGGGTAGGAGAAGGCAGCTTAGTGGTAGGCTTAGCAGAGTTGGAGGGCAGGAGACAACTTGCTGCGACCAGCACATGTCACATGAAAACAAGTGTTATTGCTCTGGACAAAATTACAGGTGCAAGGCTGAGCATATAAAGGATGATTCAGCCAATCCAGGAACTGCTGGTCAGCAGAGGTTGAAAGTGATGAAACCAGAGTGCTGATTCGTTGCTGTGCACAGTGCACACAGAAGGAGCTGATGAGGAGCCTGCAGCAAGTCCATATCAAACTCTGGAGCGGATCTTGCGCCCGATCCTCACATTGACATCATCAACTCTTTTGTCCTTAGATTTAAATCTCTAGGCAGATAAACGCAAGAATATATCTACCCCACCCTGACCCTCGGTCCTGCAATCCAGTATCGGATTGCCTCCCGGTTAATACTCGTGGGGTTGGTGCTCGCAGACCTTAAACTTAAAATGTCTAAAACGAGCTCCTCATATTGCCCCCTAAATCTGTCCGAATATCCCCTTTTCCATCACAGAAACACAGGTGAACCATCTATCCTGGCACCAAAGCACGTGGCTAGGAGTGACCTTAAACTTCCTCCTTCCCTTCGCATTCACATTCATGGCATGGCTAAAATGTGTTGCTTGTCCTCTGTAATATTTCCAAGATCCGCCCTTTCCTTTTTCAACCTACTGCTAAAATTCTAAAGCAGTGTGTCGGTAGGGGTAAATGTGAATACTTTTATAAGTTCACCACCTGCCATTACTCCTACCTGTCAGTAATACATCTGTATTATGATTTAGTATATACAGTGTTCGACAAACCTATACATTTGCTCGCCCCGGGGCGAGTAGATTTAACATCGTGGCGAGTTCCTATTGGCCCAAGCAGCACACGTTTGGGTACTAGGTGGCGAGATTTTTTGTTCGGCGAGTAGATTTTTTGGTGATTTGTCGACCACTGTATATATTTACTATATATCTGTATTGTAAGTCTGGTTTCCGTACTCAGGAACCAGGGGTTAATGGATGCTGCAAAGTGGTCTGTGATCTTTCCAAGTAAGGCTAAGGACCCGCTGCGGTTACGGCGGTGCGCACGGCCACCAGCCCTTACATCCAGTCTGGAGGTCCCTGCGGCTCCTTCCCACGTGGCTTAACTGTTGCTGTGAGTGCGTAGCCGGGCCGAGCTGCAAGCTTCTGGTGATCAGAAGCGCTGACGCGTCAATGGTGCACAGAGTCAGCCAATGAGGAGGGAAGGAGGGGAGCTACGGGAGGGAGGCGGCTTAGAGGGTAAGTGTGCCTGTGTGTGAAAAGTAGATGCCTGCTCTATCCCTTCCTCCCGGACCCAAACCCCCCTCTGCGGACCCACAATTCTCCAACCCTCCCGGTTCAATGGCCCTGCACCCGACCCGTTTTTGCCAAGCCCCCACCGCACGGAAAAAGTCAGCGTGCAGACCGCAGAACGCAGTGCAGTGGACTTGCACACGCGCGGGCAAGCAAGGCGGCCGGGTGGGACGCGTGCAGCGGGTCCTCAGCCTAACTATTTGCATGTAACGTGTTTGCATTTCATCCACCAATCAGGGGCTGGGTAATATTGCAAAACACATGGGGGGAGGGAGACCCTAGCTAGATCAGATAAGCTCAGTTCAACTTTAGCTGGGAGCTCAGAGTCTTTAGTTGCTGCAGCTGGGAAGACGCTGAAAGTAACTGGGAGAAGCTGCGTGTCAAATCCAGTGCTGGTGCCAGGCCTGGAAGTCTAGTTCCAGAGGGCATTGCAGGGAAGAAGGAACAGGGGGAAATGCCTTAGGGAGGTCCTTGAGTCCAAGTCTATAAGCTATCCATAATTTCCCAGTTGTAAGTGGTGTTGGTAAATAGTTGTGGATTATTTATTTTCAATAAATTAATTTGCATAAATCTGTGTTTCTATGTGGCGAATTGATCCCTGGGTGTGATAGTCCTGATCTCTGTGACGGCATGCCCGTTATCCTCTCCCGTCTGACTATTGTAACATACAATGTATGCTAACAAGCCTTCCTCCTAACAACTTTCTCCCTTGCAATCTATCCAAAATTCTCCTGCTAGAATAATTTCACTTTCTCCTCAAACAGTCCGTCATCTCCTCCTCTTAAATCCCCTCCTGGCTTCCATCAAATATCAGATCACCATAAGTTTTCTCCGTACCTTGAAGGATCTAAACACATCTTCTCCCCTTCCTACATATCAGCTCTGATCTTCCGTTTCCCCTGCTCGTCTCTGCGCTTACCATAACTGTCTCTTTACCACCCTTCACATCTACTGCTCTCTAACTTTAATCCATTTACCCTCATGCACTCTTACCTGTGGGACTCCCTAACACTCCGTAGAAGCCAAACACACATCTCTCCCCACTTTAAACGCAACTCCAAAATGAATCATTTCATTTATCTTGAACTCATGGACAGTGCCACACACACAGTTGCCCCCTACCTGCCATTGTGGCCAAGCACTGCCATCTACTGCCATTATTCCATCACCTGCTGTCTCTGTAAGTCTCCCAACATTCACTTAGAGTGTAAGTCCCACGGGGCAGAGATTTCCTTTCATATTTTTGATCTTGTTGTTGCACTTTTGTATTATAATTCCCTGTTACTGGTATGCTCTTTGCAAGCACGATGGTGTATGTAGGTATGTATGTAGGTATGTGTGTGGTATATATATATATATATATATAATATATATATATAGATATATATAGAATATAGATATATACACACACACACACACACACAACACATACATACATACATTCAGTGGAGTCATAGAGAACAAAGCAGTGGATAGTATCAAACACTTCAGCCATGGTTTATACTGCTATATACCTTTTGCCCACATTAGACTATATATAATGTATATTAAATACATGTATATATGTATATATACACATAACTAGTGTGCAAGAGTTTATCAGTTTCTAGCAACACTGTGTAGAGTAGATAACACCTACACACAAACACAGAAAGGGAATGTCCTTAAAAAAAGATATTATTACTTTCACCAGAAAAAAGTCGCTTGCTTCTTAAAAATTTGCAGATAGAATTTCTTTTCCTTAGGTGCTACTGGGTCGAACCCTTAAAATCCAGGTGTTTTGTATCAATTTCACAAATCAGAAGTTTCAAATGAGCTTCGTGGAAAGGGGAAAACGGTGGAACGTGTGTCATCTCTTGACGACCTTCCTCAAGTCATGGCAGAGAAAAAATTCAGAGAAAGCAAATAATATGGGGGGGGGGGGGGAGAGAGAGGGGTGAGAGGGAAGCACCTTCCAACAGGACTCATTTACCCGCATGCAAACTTTATTCTGAACATGCAAGAGGACAGTTCCCCCAACTACCCTTCTCTGCTCCCTAAGGGTGGACATGGCGTTATGGCACAGGTCCTCAACTCCAGTTCTCAAGACCACCCAACAGGTCAGGTTTTAAGGAATTCCTGCCTTCAGCACAGGTGGCCTCGTAGAGAGCCTGCTTCAGCACTGATTGAGCCCCCTGTGCTGAAGCAAGGATATACTTGGAAACCGGACCTGTTGGGAGTCTTGAGGGACTGGCGTTGAACCCTGCGTCTATGGCATTTTCAAACGTGGTTGCGAATAACTTCTCAAGGAACCAAGGGTACATACTGCTTTGAGTCAATTAATACCTCCAATGTCACAATGGAGATAGTGGTTACCTGCCTCTATTGTTGTATCTAACCAGAATCCTTCACTGTTGACAATGGCAACAGCACCCTGGTTTAATGGATCAAGTACTAACTTCTTTATTTGACTTTTATACTAGAATAACCAAACCTGCTTAAAAAAAAACCCAACCTCACTATTCTTGTGCCTCCACTCCGCTCCTTCTAGACTGTAAGTCTCTTGGGGGGGACACCTTCCTACGTCTCAGTTGTTTTAACATTTAAGAGGCAATCCAAGCAGTACTTTAAAAATATATAATATTTTTGGTTTTAAATATGCAGCCTTTGATTAACTTTATTTCAAAACTAATTACCTAAGTGCTGTGTGAATCGTTCTCCCGTGATCGATCAGCATAGATCCTGCTCCCAGGGTTAATTAACGTCTTGCTTTCAGTTTCAATCAATCCTTCAGTCAGTGTAACTCAGCATTACAATGTGTTCTGATATTATAAGGTAACAGTATCATATGTTACAGTTTGCAGCTCAAACTGCTGGGGGAACATGGCAACAAATTATTCACAAGCAGGAACGTGTTGCAAATTCTTGCACTGCTGGAGAGGGGGCTACAAACCTGCTATAGAAATCAAAGGATGCTCAATATATAAAATTCATTAACAATGACATTAAAGGTGAATAAAATGTTTGTTTTTAAGCAGTTATTTAATACTACAGAACTAATTTATTTATAAAAATACAACACATGTAGGATTATGCATGATTGCCTCTTATATACCATGTTATTGTCCTCCTTACACAAGTTGTACTGCGCTGCGGAACATGTTGGCACCATAACAAATGAAAGATAGCAATAATAATACTGTCTGTCATGTACGCACACACATACTAAAGTACTACAGTATGATCAAGAATGGGTTTATCATGTCTGCAATGATTAGTACCAAGGACAGCGCCCCGCTGTTATCTGCTCCTAAGGAGGTTGTGAGATTGACGGCGGTGTTGGTTTATGGAAGGTTCACATGACCCAATGGAAGACAGTAGCAATAATTGTAGAGCAGAGTGTCCAGCGAGAAGAAGCTTCCAGCTGCAGTCTTTTTTGCGTGAAGGTGAAAGGTGGGATTGTAAGAGAGGCTGCCCGCTGAGGGCTCAGAGGGGTAGGTGAAAGGCCTTGGTCTTTACTGACTCAGATTGTATTCACTGTAGTGCCTTCAAATAGCTGTTTCCTTTATCACTTAACCCTCTAACACAGCTCATACACAATAAACGGAATCAGGGATACACAGACATAAACAGTATACATACACATGCACAACACAATTATACATAGATATAAAAGGGCACACAGATAATATATGCTGTACAAACATTTTGCCACAAATACACATACACAAATGATAATATAGACACAGATATTCTTGGTGCAGGCAGTAAATACACACTGTTCATGTATCTAACATATTTAAGATTAGACAAGCCAAAACGCGGTGTACATACCAGTATATGTATATATATTAGTGTATGTTGTGACCCAACATATACACATAAACACAATGTACACAGAGATTACAAACACGCACCTATTAATGTATGTACAAAACTCACAAAACAGCATGTACACAAAGATATACACACATACATTGCAGACACACAAATCTATAAGGATATACACATGAAATATACAAACTTGTATATGCACCAATGACCACACAAGTAAAACCAACACAATTGAGGTTTGCACAGATATAGGACACACAAATACAACACTGTACATGCATACAAAAACAGTAAATATGTAAAAAATATACAACACCACACACATCAACGTGTAGATGACTTAAAGGACCCATCAGCCTCCTATTGTGGATATACAGGTGCATACCATTAATGTACGATACACAGAGCAGGGAGAATCAGAGAGAGCCTAATGACTGTTGTATGCCCAGTACAGTAGGAAAGAACAATCATTTTGTGATTTAGCATCAGTAAAAACACACTCCAGTACATCTCCGCCAAACTCTCCCCTCCCCCCCATTGTGTAGAAGCACTTCGGCAACTGTCACGTTTATTAATAAAACACACAGGTCCTGTTTACACTTAAAATAGGCAGGATTTTTAAAAAGGCTCGATCCACAGGAGTCTGACACAACAAATGGGAGAGAGGAAGAAGAAGGAGAAGAGCAGGGCCATAGCTGCCTGAGTTCCAGCAAACAGAAAAAACAGCACATTATGGGAATCTGGATTAGCTCTTACTTCAGCATCTATCGGAGAAGGCGAGGTCAGCGGGTATGTTGATGATGCATGTAAAAGGAGGGGATGGGGGGGAGGGGGACGAGCGAAAGAGAAACTGGACAGAATGCAGGAGGGAGGTGGCTGGGGGAGAGGTATTGTAGGGAGGTTAGTCATATAAAAAAAACCAGAAAAAAGAAACGGGGGAAGAGATGGAGAGAAGACACTCAGTGGAATAGGGTCAATTTGTTCTTGTATAGGGTGGCCATGGGCAACCTGTGATTTATCCAATTTTTTTTAGTTAGTCGTTAGGGAGGAAGTGACTTTGAAAAATGATACCTCCTTTTTGTGTGGCCAAGTCAAAACTCAATGGGCCATTGGACCCAGGGTCCAGTGGTGGGAACTAGATGCGCTACTGTCCATTCTTTTTTATTATACAGTCCTATTGTTCTTGTGTGGACCTAAAGAACCAAAAACTAACCATAGGCCAAGGTGATAGGTAATCAACATGGAAGAATGATAGGTGTGTTGATGGGTAATAGGCCTCTTCTCTTTCAGTTGCCGGGTCCCACTGCCTGTGTGGGGTTAGGCTATCTTGCTTTCCAACCACATTGTGGTGGGAAGGACTGACTGCCTGGTCCATGGGTCACTACATACACAATTACTTGTGATATGCAAGGCTTTTTTTGGTCAAACCTGTGGGCACAAGGCTATGGAATAGATATATTTCCGTGGGACTCATAAGTCACACGGGCAATTACAGGGACAGACCGTGATGGGCCCGTGGTACTTATGTCAAATTCACAGGTCACAATTTAGTGGGCGAATCAATGGGCCGTCCTAAGGACAGGTTTGAAGGTACAGTCCCTTCTGTTGCGTTTGTCAGGTTCACCGCTATGGTAAACAGACAGACTTGGGGGCCATATCCTTTAGTTTTAATTGGTACTACTGTAGTCAATCTTGAATGGTAGGGGACAGACACAATGAATCAAAGGTCACACTGCTAGTGGTTTGCAAAGCCACAATTTCCTTTCTGTCCAATATGTCACCTTACACCTTGATAAAGGGATGGCCCGAAAACGCGTAGGTGTGCGTTTGCTGTGATATACAGAGGTTATGTTTGATCCTTTTTATCCTTAAAGGAACCTTTTTTTGCCACCGTGAGCCTCCTCCATTTTTTCAGGCAGTTGCACTGCCTTTGTTTCTACCTACTTCTACCAACATTGCTTGGTGGATGGATTGCACGCTGTGATAGGATTACCCAATGGGATTTGCTTACTGAAGACGCCTGGAAGCAAAAAGTGAGTCGTTTGGCACATATTACTTTCTATCTCAGAAGGTATGGGACAATATATTTACTTTTCATCGTGTTGTCTAGCACTAGGTACTAGTCCCTTAAGCCTATTGGTGTGTTGTTATTGTTGGCTTACTATGATATTGGAGGGGTTCATAACTGAAGAATTCATCATTTATTAAGGGGACTTGTTTTTTTTATGAATGCACCGGTTACCCACAACCCTGTCATAGGCAAATGCAGAGGGGAGGGGGGTAATAATCTTGAGCCAATAAAAACCTACTGTTTCTCTGCAAGTCGGGTCATACATACTTTTGTGAGGTGCCAAAACTTAGTGGACCATTTATCCCAATGTATTAATGGGAAGGACTTCTCTTAAGGGGTAATAGGTCTCATATATTAGTCTTTTTCGTGAGCCCGTGTAGTCTAGTTGCTAGATAAACCTGCATTGGGGTAAACAAACTCAATAGGCCATACTGTACACATACAGAGGCAGGGAAATTAGGAGGAGGAAAAACCCGTCATGAGCCCCTGGGTCCCCTATGACTAGTTGCTACAGAAGATCACATTTTCAGAAGAAGGAGACACGCTTGAAGGTCATTGTGCTTCGTCTACAGTCTGTTGTCGCCTCCATAAGGGAGGGTAAACGCAATGGACTGTAGGGTCCATCATGCCTTCACTGCTGATCAGGATATACTACAGTGGGAGTTAGGAAGAATTAATGGTAGGCTACAGGTTACCCCTAATTTGTAGTGCAGTGGGAGGAACCGGTTCAATCAACATAATGTAGGCCACTATACTTTCTGCTACTACTTACAGTTTGTAGCAGCCTTCAATGAGGAGGTGGAAATTCAAAGCCATAGCATTCTTATCTCTGTGCGTAGGTCACACTGCAGTGGGCTTGACAGACTCAATGACCACAGGTATGCTTAGTCTTTTCTCACAATAAGTAATCCGTCAGTGAAGAAGCAACCTAAAGGCCATAGTCCATTCTATCTTTGTCTCACTATTTTACCCTCCAATGGACAGCGACTAATGGACCATAACAAGTTGTTCTGTCTTCTGGCACCCTAAATAGACCGATGAATCAACAACAACTCTTCCCTTTACACACTGAATAAGCACAAGGAAGAGAGTGGGTGGTGCAGGATTCCAATAGATTAAACAGGTAGCCAGCAAATAGAGACATGGTGAAAAGATTTGCCTCTGAGCATAAGGTCCAACATTTCCTTCTAGATGGAAGCTTCACAAAGCGTGCCTTAACTTCCGCCATTTTTGCTAAGCTTCTGCCGGAGCGGAAGACTGTGTAATTTTCCACTAAGACTGATAAAGGTTTTAAAAGAGTGTGAGAAGAAAGCGCCTGGAATTGCAAAAGAGAGATGATTTAGGATGTTTCATTCGGCGTAACGCTGATGCATACAGATATCACCCATTTACTGAAGCTAACAACTACCTCTAAAATTTCAATGTTAGTGAGGTGCATTCCCTGAGTCTTAAATATTATAATATTATAATCTTAGAGTGTGTGGTGTATATATATATATATAATATATATATATATATAGATATATATATATACATACACCACACCACACACACACACACACACACACACACACACACACACACACACACATACACACATTGTGTGGGCCTCATTGCATGTCATTCCCAGAATCCCTTGCTGCAGTGGAAGCACTGTTATGCTGGGAGTTAGTAAGGTGATGAAGGCAGGGTTGCAGACTTGGCCTAAGGAAAATGCAAAGGAGCATACGGTTAATAGTTCCATTTGCTATATGCTTTGAAGTTGTTTCGTCACTTTTTTTACCACATAGCTTAACTAAGTGTTTCTATTTATAAACACCACACAGCCCGTCAAGCTCAGAACCACAAACCGCACAAAGATTAGATCTGTGCTATCGTGCTATTGGGATTGTAACTTCATAGATAGAACTAAGACACGGAGATCCAATGCCACACAATATAGTTAATGTTGTCTTCCTAAGTGTAGGGTGATTTAGGAAGTATTTGGCCAAAGCATTTGTATATTTCATTTGCATCAAGGCTTTTAATATATATCTGCGGAAATACAAATAACACAATCCTTGCGCTCCTCACAAAGGGGCTTTCAATGGATGCTGAGTTTTCGCTTTTGTTCCCAAGTCTAATACAAAGGAGCTGTTATAGTGCATATTTTGATGAAAACATTATTTCAAGCCACCAAAGTGAGCTCCGGTTTAGCCGCTACCTCACACTAAAGTATATTAGGTCACTGTAAACTGAACTTAGTGTGATAGTGAAAGTGCTCAAAGGGTTAAAATTGAATTGCGAATATTACTTTCTGTGATTCAGTGCATTAAAAAAACAGGACGAAAAACCCCAGAAAAAATAGGTTCCTGGGGAATTGGCGAGGAAAATTTGAGAGCGCCAGTCCTTCGAAAACGCATGCTGGTTTTACTACCACAACGAACACCTCCTATTGGTGTCAGTCACAGACATCTCTCACTATCTCATTAAGAGAGTTCAGACTGCCACAGAATTTAATTTTTATACTATTTGCTAATTACGAAAATTACGAGGAACTCAGAACCTGAAAGGACGGTACCCGACACCTCCAAAAAAAAACTATTAAAACAATGCAAACGCAAGAAGCTAAAATACCCCTAAAATAATTAGTTAATAACGTGCTTTCCTGATGTATCTACACTAGTTATAATCTATTATATAGATATATTTGTAAATACACACAATCTGTATTGGGCTTGTAGGAATGGAAGAATTACAGTGGACCTTGCCAACGGTCGTAAGCTCGTGACAATGGGATTAAACTAAGCTCAACACACTTGTTGAATGCGTCAGTTGCCCCCATGATCCACAGATACGCCTCCAGGCACGGGTTGCATCGAACGATACCAACCCCAGCTGTTTGTTCAAGTGGAAGCAATCCAAAGCGTCACAGCAACTGTGAAACGCACAATATCTGTCCTTATGTCCTGAAGATTAGTACACTCACGTGGTGTTAATGAGAGGGGATTTAATCACCTCTTGGGAACGGCACTTAGCCGGCATGAAAATAATATGTTGTACAAAAATAGTGTACGCAGTAGTTCGTCGTAAAGCCCCCCATTAACAACAACCTTCTGCAAAAGAATTTAACTGCCTCGTTTGCTTGCTCAAAACAAATGTAGTAGTGCAAAAAGCCAAAGATTTGATGCTTTTGCTTCCGGAAATGAGTACAAATTGCACTTTTGTGCCTGTGTAATAGTGTTAACGCAAAATTAAATTGCTGATCTGCATCAATGTAGACATGGGTTTGACCGGCGAGGAGGTTTCATTATAAAGGTTACCCAAAGTTATTATATCCATGAAGTGGGGCTATTATTAAAGATATGATGCTAATCACTTTATCAATTTTTAAAATAATGCTACATGTAGTTCCCAGAAAAAAAAAAAACACATCAGTTTTTTTCATTTTAAAATTTGTATCAACATGAATTGAACACATATATATATCTATATAATAATAAGATATATATATATAGATATATATTTATAATATATATATAGATAGTATATATGTAAAGGGAAATATACTTGTGATGATCCAAGTGCATGATGTCGGAGAACAGGTCTGCAAACCCGCCGCCACGAATTAGTCCACCCTAGCCACGACCCGCACTTCAAATGCCCAGCCAAGGGAGGGTCTGCGGAAGGATAAATAAGGACATGCAATGAGCACAAAGTGCAACCTCGTTGCTTCAAAACCATTAACATGGTTCCTATAGGGTCTTAAGGCTGTGCATGTCACGCTATCAGCAACAGGCCAGGTGTTATATGCTATATAGATATATGCTTTGCTGTGGGAGGGTTTTTGCACTTTTTTTTACCCACCATATACTTAAGATATAGATTATCTACCACTGTTCCAAGATCCCAGAGTGGATACAAGGCATCGAATTTAATTGAAAACGCTGTGGTGCATATCGTACCATTTATGGTTTATTAAATTGTCTATGAACATACGCGACGACCTATGTTTTCTTCTCTCTTGTCTCCCGCTGCGCCCCTTGTAGGTCAAATCTTTTGGAATCTCTTCGGTACGAGCTTGTGTGAGGCTGTGTAGACATAATGCAGCAGACAGAGTCAGGGAGATTAGTCGATGTTAGGGTTAATACCTCCGCTGGTAGTGTGGTAACTATATAATTAGATATCTCGGTGTGATTGTCGCGGGCTCGCCGTCCTCCTCCGTCATTGGTCCCGTCTCCTTGTGTGTGTTTAGTTTTCTTGGGAGACAAAGCATATAGAACACTGCATTAGTGCATTAACCAAGGATGATATATAAACAGAGCAATTTAATAAAACACAAATACAAAACATAAGACAGCATATATTATTAAAACGACTTAGTGCAGCTGCACTAGATGAATAAAACTTGCTCCGCCGTTTAGAAAAATTGGAATCCTACTCACCAGAGGTGGCTAGGACATGTGCAATGGTTTTTGGTATCTTTATAGCCTGTGGACACCGCTCGCCGTGGAATGACACCAGTCAGCTGCTCGAGGAGATCCGTCTTCCGTGCTCGGAGTCAAACGCTACCAGAGTCTCATCGATCGGCTCCTCCGCTGACGTCACTTCCGGTATCTGCTACGGTGTCCCTGCTAGTCCAAAAAACCTCCAATGCGTTTCGAAACTCCTAATTGTGGTGCTAGTCCAAAAAACCTCCAATGCGTTTCGAAACTCCTAATTGTGGTAAAGCTATCCCTGACGAAGAAACCCACAATTAGGAGTTTCGAAACGCATTGGAGGTTTTTTGGACTAGCACACAAGAGGAAGCAAGAGAGAGACACACACCACACACAGAGAGGACACACAGAGAGAGAGAGAGAGAGAGACACAGAGAGAGAGAAAGAAACAGAGCGAGAGAGAGAGAGACACCCAGACACCAGAGAGAGAGAGAACACCACACACAGAGAGAAAGACACAGAGAGAGAGACACACACAACAAGCCGAGAGAGAGAAGAGACGAGAGCACGGACAGGGAGAGGGGAGGGACAGAGAGGGAGGGCGAAGGGTGAGAGAGGGTGAGGGAGACAGGGTGAGAGAGAGAGGCGGTGAGGGGCAACAGGGTGAGAGAGGAGGGGACCGGGTGAGGGCAACAGGGTGAGAGAGAGAGAGAGGGCGACAGGGTGAGAGAGAGGGCGAGAGTAGAGGGCGACAGGGTGAGAGCGACAGGGTGAGTGAGAGAGGGTGGAGGGTGGACAGGGTAGAGAGAGGGTGGGGGTTGACAGGGTAGAGGAGAGGGTGAGGGTAAAGGGGAGGGTACAAAGAAGGAGAGGTGAGAGGGTAGAGTGAGGTGAGGGGCAACAGGGTTAGAGGTTGAGGCAACAGGGTGAGTGAGAGAGGGTGAGGGTGACAGGGTGAGTGAGAGAGGGTGAGGGTTGACAGGGTAAGAGAGAGGGTGAGGTGACAGGGGTAGTAAGAGAGGGGGTGAGGGTGACAGGGTAAGAAGAGAGAGGGCGCGACAGGGTGAGAGAGAAGGGGCGAGAGAGAGAGAGAGGGGGCGGGAGGGGAGAGAGGGGGGCGAGAGAGAGAGAGGGTGGGGTGACAGGGTAGGTGGGGGGACATGGTAACGAGAGAGGGAGGGCGACAGGGTTGAGATGAAAGAGGGTGAGGGTGACAGGGTGAGAGAGGGAGGTGAGGGTGGACAGGGAAAGAGAGAGGGTGAGGGCAGACAGGGTAAGAGAGAAGTTGGAGGGCAACAGGGTGAGTGAGGCGAGGGTGAGGGTGGCCAGGGTAAGAGAGAGGGTCGAAGGCAACAGGCGGTGAGTGAGGAGGGTGAGGGGGGACAGGGTAAGAGAGGGTGAGGGGACAGGGTTAAGAGAGAGGGGCGAGAGAGAGAGAGAGAGAGGGCGACACAGGGAGAGGGTGACACACAGGACCACGACCACACACACTCAGAACACACACAGACAGAATCATCAGAGACAACACACAGACAGGACATCACCACACACAGGAGAGACACTTCCCACACAATCACACAAAGAGATACACACAGACACACACACTGGGTGGGTATTGATTGGAAGGGAGGTGGGCCCACCTGTTCATCCAGGCCTTGTCCTCAAATGCCAGCTGCGGGCTGAGGGTCGGGCGCAACAGGGTGTCGGGCAAACCCAACAAGCAGGCGGGAGGGCGAGCGACATGCGCGGGGGTCGGGCCAGCTAATCGGGAGGATCGGGGGCCAGCGTGAGACCGCCGCACGGCCACACACAACCTCTCCATGAGGAACGTGGCCGGAGGAGGAAACGTGCCCCGCGCGTGCGCAGGCTGCAGCCATGGTGACGAGAGAGCTGCCAGCCTGCTTACACCGCTCCCATATCTGCGCTGTGTGCAAAAGGAGCTGTGGGACGGAGGGGAAGCGCCTGGGCAGCGCGACGCGGGACCCCCCACCCCAGCCTACCTCCCGCCCCTGCGTTTCGCATGCGAGGCTGCGCCAGAGCTGCCAGCCGCTTCCCCGCTCCCATTACCAGAGATGGGACGGAGGGGGAAGCGCCTGGGCAGCAGCAGCCGCGGGAACCCCCCAGCCTAACTACCGCCCCGAGAGCAAGCAGGGGTTTGGGAGCAGGGGGGTTGGGGTGACCCAGAGTGACAGCCGCCGCGTCTCCCGCGTCACACCAATCAGGGGGAAGATTATTTATTTATTTAAAAAAAAAAAATTGGCGCGAACAGGGGGAATTCTTAGAGCCGCAGCAGGCACGGTACGCCAGCGGCTAAATCCACTCGACACGGGCGAGTAATTATCATTAATTGTCGAAACACTGTATACAGGCATACCCCGCATTAACGTACGCAAATGGGACACGGAGCATGTATGTAAAGCGAAAATGTACTTAAAGCTGAAGCACTACCTTTTCCCCCTTATCGATGCATGTACTGTACGCATCGTCATATACGTGCATAACTGATATAATAACGCATTTGTAACGGGCTCTATAGTCTCCCGCTGCGACACGCTTCAGTACAAGGTAGGGAGTCGGGTATTGTTGTCCGGACGTTGTGACCGGCGCATGCGTGAGCTGCCGTTTGCCTATGAGCGAGATGTAACTTATCTGCGAGTGTACTTAAAGTGAGTGTCCTAAACGGGGTATGCCTGTATATATATATATATATATATATATTATAGAATAACTACGGTGAGCAATAAACACTATAATCAGACAATGTACCATTAAATGCTGCCAATGTGTTTAATACTATACACAATAGTAATGGAAAATAGACAGGAGAGAAAAAACACCAGGCGCAAATAGTGATAAGTGAAAACTGTTGCCAAAGTATCAGGGAAGAATTGAATAGCATGGGACGAAACCAATGAAGATGAATCTGAAATAAAAAAAGAAGCAAAATGAAGTATGTTTGTATTCTTCAGAATGACAGATACCCATGATGAAGGTCTTTTTCAAGACGATACGCGTAGGGTGGAGGCGGGAATAACATTTCCTTAAGGTCTCCCTGACTTCTGAGTTCTTAGCTCTATCTGGCAATATTGGTCTAGTATTAGCTGGACAGGTATGCCGATTCCTCCCTTCAACGGATACAACAACGCGCTGACGGATACTCGCAATCCTGCGAGATGGGGGGGGATAGCAGGACAACACTGGAGGCAGCTGCAGACACATTGAGCCTGTGCGAAATCTCTGCAGTTCCAGGTGGCAGCAGAAACAACTGGCCGCCATACAGATCAGCAGAGGAGGAGAGGATCTTGTATCCTACATGCCTGTTTTACCTGCTACTTTGTAAGTAGCCTTTTGTGCATTCTGAAGAATACAAGCATACTTCACCATATTTTGCTTCTTTTTATATTTCAGATTCATCTTCATTGGTTTCGTCCATATGTAAGTAATTCTCCCTGATACTTTGCAAAAGTTTCCTTATCACTATTTGTGCCTGTGTTTTTCTCTCATGTATGTATGTATGTATATACACAAACACCACACACACACACACACAACACACACACACACCACACACACACAGGCTTAGAAAAGGATGAGGACAGCAAAGGCTACGTAAACAAAGAAGACTACATATCAACTTGAATATGTGAATTAAAAGGAAAGCATTAAATGTCACTGGAGAGATGGAGATACATATCAAAAATGTGTACTCCTATAATTATCTGTTCAAAGGAAATGTATCTATATGATATTTATGCAATTATACTACATATATAATGGAGTAAACTAATTAGACCGTAATCTCCATCACCCAATGCATTTGGAGACTGTAGAGTGGTACGGTCAAAATATTAGAAGAAGAAATGGAGCCAACCAATTGACACTATACCAATACAGATAGATCGCTCTTATTCTTGATCTTAGACATTATTCGTTATAATATTAAACCAAACGTGTTGATCAAGATTATAAAGTCATACACATATACAGGCAGTCCTCGGTTATCCGACACAATGCGTTACTCAAAATGGCGTTTGTTAAGCGAAACGTTGTAAAGCGAGAAACACATTTTCCATAGGAACACGTTTAAATGAAAGGTTCGTTCTGAAGGCATTTTTAACTAAAATAAAATACACCAAATATTTTATGCAGGCATAAGATATGCAGCACCACATAAATTATATAGTGTATAACTGTATTATATTATATATATATAATATAACATAATAATAATATATTTATGTATAATATAATATTTATAGTATTAATATTAATATATACGCTCTTACGACGCTTTGCAATGTTGTTTATGTGAATGTGTATTATATACACACATACACAACGTTGCAAAGCGTCGTAAGAGCGTTGGAATAAGCCATTTTGGCGTTGTAAAAATGGAATATAGGTATGCATTGCATAGCATGGATAGCCATTCGTTGTAAAGCGAAGCGTTGTAAAACGAGGACTGCCTGTTACAGTACATGGTATTATATATGGACGTACCTAGCATGAAACAAAGAAAGAAAGAGAGCAAAATATAGAACATCAAATATACAGTATAATGTATAAATATTCAGGTCCACCACATGATAGTTAATAAAGATTGCCACGATAAATTCAATCCCATTAGTATACAGTATTAGTGTATTGTGTGACCAAAAACTGTATTTATATTGCTGTATTTACCTCACATTTATGTTGGTAATTATTACTAGTATCCCCCATTACCCCCGCTTTTTTATTTTACAGTGGTAATGGTTATTATTTTTATGTACAACACTTTAGCCTTAGTTTAATAGTCCAAATCACACCATAATAGGTCAGCTACATTATTGTTAACATACTAGCAGGCATCGTGTTTTTTGGTACTTATTTATTCATTTTATATTAACACACACACACACAGCCCTGTGTCATGTTCTATTGTCACAGTAAAGTATGGGACTTGCGGACCTTTGGCCACGACCTCAGCAAGTGAGATACCACCGGTCATACTGGGAGTAGGACTTGGGCATCCGCTTAGCATGTAGCCGTCAGTCTAAGGATAATAACGAGAGGTACATGTGTATTATATATCCACGATACTGTATGTATATAAATACGTGCTGCATGTTATTGCCTATACCTACTTGTGCAGTCTATATAATGTAGAGCGAGCGTTACCCACAATCCCTTGCTCCAGCAGCATTTCACAGAACCTGCTGTAATTCGGTCTAATTGTAACGACTCGCCTCTCTGATACGATTAAGCTCCATTTAATCCAGGGCACCTCCCCGATAAAGGCAACACTGCAGTCGCCGGTTTCTGAGCCGGGGAAGGCACTGGGACTGTACAGGAGTTTATCAGTTTCACGGGGACGCTCTGTGTAAAGTAGATTAACATTATACAATCGGCCCAGACTGTCCGAAGCATTAATTGCCTTTTTACAGCTTTCTTCTTCTGCATTCAGCAATGATGGGCTATTAGAAGGTTAAGAGAATATATATATATATATATTATATATATATATATATATATATATAATATAAATATTTTATACACACATCAATTTATATGGCGCTAAGGCAAGGGGTGCCCTGTAGGATTGGAAATGAGTGTGGACAAAGTTCTCTTCTTAAGAATGATGACCAATCAGAAATGGGAGACACAAGCATATAGAACACTGCATTAGTGCATTAACCAAGGATGATATATAAACAGAGCAATTTAATAAAACACAAATACAAAAAAGGAAAGCATATATTATTAAACGACTTAGTGCAGCTGCACTAGATGAATAAAACTTGCTCCGCCGTTTAGAAAAATTGGAATCCTACTCACCAGAGGTGGCTAGGACATGTGCAATGGTTTTTGGATCTTTAAGCCTGTGGACACCGCTCGCGTGGAATGACACCAGTCAGCTGCTCGAGGAGATCCGTCTTCCGTGCTCGGAGTCAAACGCTACCAGAGTCTCATCGATCGGCTCCTCCGCTGACGTCACTTCCGGTATCTGCTACGGTGTCCCTGCTAGTCCAAAAAACCTCCAATGCGTTTCGAAACTCCTATTGTGGCTAAGCTATCCCTGACGAAGAAACCCACAATTAGGAGTTTCGAAACGCATTGGAGGTTTTGGACTAGCAGGGACACCGTAGCAGATACCGGAAGTGACGTCAGCGGAGGAGACGATCGATGAGACTCTGGTAAGCGTTTGACTCCGAGCACGGAACGAGGATCTCCTCGAGCAGCTGACTGGTGTCATTCCACGGCGAGCGGTGTCCACAGGCTATAAAGATACCAAAACACCTTGACATGTCCTAGCCACCTCTGGTGAGTAGGATTCCAATTTTTCTAAACGGCGGAGCAAGTTTATTCATCTAGTGCAGCTGCACTAAGTCGTTTTAATAATATATGCTTGATTATGTTTTGTATTTGTGTTTATAAATTGCTCTGTTTATAATCATTCCGCATCCTTGGTTAATGCACTAATGCAGTGTTCTATATGCTTTGTCTCCCGTTTCTTGAGGTCATCATTCTTAAGAAGAGAACTTTGTCCACACTCATTTCCAATCCTACAGGGCACCCCTTGCCTTAGCGCCACAAGAAGCTCTCTATCCCTACATCCTTTTCTGGTTGTGAGATAGCCAGAGGAACCTTTTGGGCAGCTCTAGGACTCTTTTTGGACTCTAAATCACAGTTTTTTCACGATATATTTTAGTTGTCACGCGAGCGCTATTGTACACTTATTATTTCACTTAGATATAGATACATGCCACACATTAGATAAGTTATGGTGGATGAAAAAGGTGACGAAAAAACCTCCACTGTAAAGCATGTAGCAAATAAAAAGAGCACTTGTGAGCACATTCACGTCTTAGACAGGTCTGCAACCCCGCCTTTCACCATTATCACCTAGCATACAGTGCTTCCACTGCGGCAAGGGATTCTGGGAAATGACATGCAAATGAGCACACAGTGTCACACACACACACGAGAGACACCAGAGAGAGACACACACCACACACAGAGAGGACACACAGAGAGAGAGAGAGAGAGAGACACAGAGAGAGAGAAAGAAACAGAGTGAGAGAGAGAGAGACACCCAGACACCAGAGAGAGAGAGAACACCACACACAGAGAGAAAGACACAGAGAGAGAGACACACACAACGAGCGAGAGAGAGAACAGACGAGAGCACGGACAGGGAGAGGGGAGGGACAGAGAGGCGAGGGCGAAGGGTGAGAGAGGGTGAGGGAGACAGGGTGAGAGAGAGAGGCGGTGAGGGGCAACAGGGTGAGAGAGGAGGGGACCGGGTGAGGGCAACAGGGTGAGAGAGAGAGAGAGGGCGACAGGGTGAGAGAAGAGGGGAGAGTAGAGGGGACAGGGTGAGAGCGACAGGGTGAGTGAGAGAGGGTGGAGGGTGGACAGGGTAGAGAGAGGGTGGGGGTTGACAGGGTAGAGGAGAGGGTGAGGGTAAAGGGGAGGGTACAAAGAAGGAGAGGTGAGAGGGTAGAGTGAGGTGAGGGGCAACAGGGTTAGAGGTTGAGGCAACAGGGTGAGTGAGAGAGGGTGAGGGTGACAGGGTGAGTGAGAGAGGGTGAGGGATTGACAGGGTAAGAGAGAGGGTGAGGTGACAGGGGTAGTAAGAGAGGGGGTGAGGGTGACAGGGTAAGAAGAGAGAGGGCGCGACAGGGTGAGAGAGAGGGGGCGAGAGAGAGAGAGAGGGGGCGGGAGGGGAGAGAGGGGGAGCGAGAGAGAGAGAGGGTTGGGGTGACAGGGTAGGTGGGGGGACATGGTAACGAGAGAGGGCGGGCGACAGGGTTGAGATGAAAGACGGTGAGGGTGACAGGGTAAGAGAGGGAGGTGAGGGTGGACAGGGAAAGAGAGAGGGTGAGGGCAGACAGGGTAAGAGAGAAGTGGAGGGCAACAGGGTGAGTGACGGCGAGGGTGAGGGTGGCCAGGGTAAGAGAGAGGGTCGAAGGCAACAGGCGGTGAGTGAGGAGGGTGAGGGGGGACAGGGTAAGAGAGGGTGAGGGGACAGGGTTAAGAGAGAGGGGCGAGAGAGAGAGAGAGAGAGGGCGACACAGGGAGAGGGTGACACACAGGACCACGACCACACACACTCAGAACACACACAGACAGAATCATCAGAGACAACACACAGACAGGACATCACCACACACAGGAGAGACACTTCCCACACAAACACACAAAGAGATACACACAGACACACACACTGGGTGGGTATTGATTGGAAGGGAGGTGGGCCCACCTGTTCATCCAGGCCTTGTCCTCAAATGCCAGCTGCGGGCTGAGGGTCGGGCGCTACAGGGTGTCGGGCAAACCCAACAAGCAGGCGGGAGGGCGAGCGACATGCGCGGGGGTCGGGCCAGCTAATCGGGAGGATCGGGGGCCAGCGTGAGACCGCCGCACGGCCACACACAACCTCTCCATGAGGAACGTGGCCGGAGGAGGAAACGTGCCCCGCGCGTGCGCAGGCTGCAGCCATGGTGACGAGAGAGCTGCCAGCCTGCTTACACCGCTCCCATATCTGCGCTGTGTGCAAAAGGAGCTGTGGGACGGAGGGGAAGCGCCTGGGCAGCACGACGCGGGACCCCCCACCCCAGCCTACCTCCCGCCCCTGCGTTTCGCATGCGAAGGCTGCGCCAGAGCTGCCAGCCGCTTCCCCGCTCCCATTACCAGAGATGGGACGGAGGGGGAAGCGCCTGGGCAGCAGCAGCCGCCGGGAACCCCCAGCCTAACTACCGCCCCGAGAGCAAGCAGGGGGTTTGGGAGCAGGGGGGTTGGGGCTGACCCAGAGTGACAGCCGGCCGCGTCTCCCCGCGTCACACCAATCAGGGGAGGAAGATTATTTATTTATTTAAAAAAAAAAAATTGGCGCGAACAGGGGAATTCTTAGAGCCGCAGCAGACGGACTGCCAGCGGCCTAAATCCACTCGACACGGGCGAGTAATTATCCATTAATTGTCGAAACACTGTATACAGGCATACCCCCGCATTAACGTACGCAATGGGACACGGAGCATGTATGTAAAGCGAAAATGTACTTAAAGCTGAAAGCACTACCTTTTCCCCACTTATCGATGCATGTACTGTACGCAATCGTCATATACGTGCATAACTGATATAAATAACGCATTTTGTAACGGGCTCTATAGTCTCCCGCTGCGACACGCTTCAGTACAAGGTAGGGAGTCGGTATTGTTGTCCGGACGTGTGACCGGCGCATGCGTGAGCTGCGTTGCCATTGAGCGAGATGTACTTATCTGCGAGTGTACTTAAAGTGAGTGTCCTAAACGGGGTATGCTGTATATATATATATATATATATATATTATAGAATAACTAAGGTGAGCAATTAAACACTATAATCAGCAATGTACATTAAATGCTGCCAATGTGTTAATACTATACACAATAGTAATGGAAAATAGACAGGAGAGAAAAAACACAGGCGCAAATAGTGATAAGTGAAAAACTGTTGCCAAAGTATCAGGGAAGAATTAATAGCATGGACGAAACCAATGAAGTGAATCTGAAATAATAAAAAGAAGCAAAATAGAAGTATGTTTGTATTCTTCAGAATGCAGATACCCATGATGAAGTCTTTTTCAAGACGATACGCGTAGGGTGGAGGCGGGAATAACATTTCTCTTAAGGTCTCCTGACTTCTGAGTTCTAGCTCTATCTGGCAATATTGGTCTAGTATTAGCTGGACAGGTATGCCGATTCCTCCCTTCAACGGATACAACAACGCGCTGACGGATACTCGCAATCCTGCGAGATGGGGGGAGGGATAGCAGGACAACACTGGAGGGCAGCTGCAGACACATTGAGCCTGTGCGAAATCTCTGAGTTCCAGGTGGCAGCAGAAACAACTGGCCGCCATACAGATCAGCAGGGAGGAGAGGATCTTGCTATCCATACATGCCTGTTTTACCTGCTACTTTGTAAGTAGCCTTTTGTGCATTCTGAAGAATACAAGCATACTTCACCATATTTTGATTCTTTTTATTATTTCAGATTCATCTTCATGGTTTGTCCATATGAAGTATTCTCCCTGATACTTTGCAAAGTTTCCTTATCACTATTTGTGCCTGTGTTTTTCTCTCATGTAGTATGTATGTATATAACACAAACACCACACACACACACACACAACACACACACACACAACACACACACAGGCTTAGAAAAGGATGAGGACAGCAAAGGCTACGTAAACAAAGAAGACTACATATCAACTTGAATATGTGAATTAAAAGGAAAGCCATTAAATGTCACTGGAGAGATGGAGATACATATCAAAAATGTGTACTCCTATAATATCTGTTCAAAGGAAATGTATCTATATGATATTTATGCAATTATACTACATATATAATGGAGTAAATAAATTAGGACCGTAATCTCCATCACCCAATGCATTTGGAGACTGTAGAGTGGTACGGTCAAAATATTAGAAGAAGAAATGGAGCCAACCCAATTGACACTAACCATACTACAGATAGATCGCTCTTATTCTTGATCTTAGACATTATTCGATATATATTAAACCAAACGTGTTGATCAAGATTATAAAGTCATACACATATACAGGCAGTCCTCGGTTATCCGACACAATGCGTTACTCAAAATGGCGTTGTTAAGACGAAACGTTGTAAAGCGAAAACACATTTTCCATAGGAACACGTTTAAATGAAAGGTCTCGTTCTGAAGGCATTTTAACATAAATAAAATACACCAAATATTTTATGCAGGCATAAGATATCAGCACCACATAAATTATATAGTGTATATACTGTATTATATTATATATATATAATATAACATAATAAAATAATTTATGTATAATATAATATTATAGTATTAATATATATATACGCTCTTACGACGCTTTGCAATGTTGTTTATGTGAATGTGTATATATACACACATACACAACGTTGCCAAAGCGTCGTAAGAGCGTTGGAATAAGCCATTTTGCGTTGTAAAAAGGAATATAGGTATGCATTGCATAGCATGGATAGCCATTCGTTGTAAAGACGAAGCGTTGTAAAACGAGGACTGCCTGTACAGTACATGGATTATATATGGACGTACCTAGCATGAAAACAAAGAAAGAAAGAGAGCAAAATATTAGAACATCAAATTACAGTATAATGTATTAAATATCAGGTCCACCACATGATAGAATAAAGATTGCCACGATAAATTCATATCCCCATTAGTATACAGTATTAGTGTATGTGTGACCAAAAACTGTATTTATATGCTGTATTTACCTCCATTTATGTTGGTAATTATTACTAGTATCCCCCATTACCCCCGCTTTTTTATTTTACAGTGGTAATGGTTATTATTTTTATGTACAACACTTTAGCCTTAGTTTAATGTCCAAATCACACCATAATAGGTCAGCTACATTATTGTTAACATACTAGCAGGCATCGTGTTTTTTGGTACTTATTTATTCAATTTTTATTAACACACACACACACAGCCCTGTGTCATGTTCTATTGTCACAGTAAAGTATGGGACTTGCGGACCTTTGGCCACGACCTCAGCAAGTGAGATACCACCGGTCATAACTGGGAGTAGGACTTGGGCATCGCCTTAGCATGTAGCCGTCAGTCTAAGGATAATAACGAGAGGTACATGTGTATTAATATCACACGATACTGTATGTATATAAATACGTGCTGACATGTTATTGCACTATACCTATTGTGCAGTCTATATATGTAGAGCGAGCGTTACCCACAATCCTTGCTCCAGCAGCATTTCACAGACCTGCGTAATTCGGTCTAATTGTAACGACTCGCCTCTCTGATACGATTAAGCTCCATTTAATCCGGGCCCTCCCCGATAAAGGGCAACACTGCAGTCGCCGGTTTCTGAGCCGGGGAAGGGCACTGGGACTGTACAGGAGTTTATTCAGTTTCACGGGGACGCTCTGTGTAAGTAGATTAACATTATCATGCCAGACTGTCCGAAGCATTAATTGCCTTTTTACAGCTTTCTTCTTCTGCATTCAGCAATGATGGGCTATTAGAAGGTCTAAGAGAAATATATATATATATATATATATATATATATATATATATATATAATATAAATATATTTATACACACATCAATTTAATGGCGCTAAGGCAAGGGGTGCCTGTAGGATTGGAAATGAGTGTGGACAAAGTTCTCTTCTTAGAATGATGACAATCAAGAAATGGGAGACACAAGCATATAGAACACTCATTAGTGCATTAACCAAGGATGATATATAAACAGAGCAATTTAATAAAACACAAATACAAAAAAGGAAAGCATATATTATTTAAACGACTTAGTGCAGCTGCACTAGATGATAAAACTTGATCCGCCGTTTAGAAAAATTGGAATCCTACCACCAGAGGTGGCTAGGACATGTGCAATGGTTTTTGGATCTTTAGCCTGTGGACACCGCTCGCGTGGAATGACACCAGTCAGCTGCCGAGGAGATCCGTCTTCCGGCTCGGAGTCAAACGCTACCAGAGTCTCATCGATCGGCTCCTCCGCTGACGTCACTTCCGGTATCTGCTACGGTGTCCCTGCTGTTCAAAAAACCTCCAATGCGTTTCGAAACTCCTACTTGTGGTAAGCTATCCCTGACGAAGATAACCCACAATTAGGAGTTTCGAAACGCATTGGAGGTGTTTTGGACTAGCAGGGACACCGTAGCAGGATACCGGAAGTGACGTCAGCGAGGAGACGATCGATGAGACTCTGTAGCGTTTGACTCCGAGCACGGAACGAGGATCTCCTCGAGCAGCTGACTGGTGTCATTCCACGGCAGAGCGGTGTCCACAGGCTATAAAGATACCAAAAACACCTTGACATGTCCTAGCCACCTCTGGTGAGTAGGATTCCAATTTTTCTAAACGGCGGAGCAAGTTTTTCATCTAGTGCAGCTGCACTAAGTCGTTTTATAATATATGCTGTATTATGTTTTGTATTTGTTTGTATTAAATTGC
This sequence comes from Ascaphus truei, assembly GCA_036426205.1. Taxonomy (NCBI): domain Eukaryota; kingdom Metazoa; phylum Chordata; class Amphibia; order Anura; family Ascaphidae; genus Ascaphus; species Ascaphus truei. Next base: position 10,432 of record WSYH01005686.1, on the reverse strand, counting down.
TCTGTTTATATATCATCCTGGTTAATGCACTAATGCAGTGTTCTGAATGCTTTGTCTCCCGTTTCTTGAGGTCATCATTCTTAAGAAGAGAACTTTGTCCACACTCATTTCCAATCCTACAGGGCAACCCCTTGCCTTAGCGCCAAGAAGCTCTCTATCCTAATCCTTTTTTGGTTGTGAGATAGCCAGAGGAACCTTTGGGCAGCTTAGGGACTCTTTTTGGACTCTAAATCACAGTTTTTCAGATATATTTTAGTTGTCACGCGAGCGCTATTGTACACTTATTATTTCACTTAGATATAGATACATGCCACACATATAGATTAAGTTGTGGTGATGAAAAAAGGTGACGAAAAAACCTCCATGTAAAGCCAGTGTAGCAAATAAAAAGAGCACTTGGAGCAAATTCACGTCTTAGACAGGTTGCAACCCCGCTTTCACCATTATCCCTAGCATACAGTGCTTCCATGCGGCAAGGGATTCTGGGAAATGACATTGCAAAAGGAGCACACAGTGTCACACACACAATAAAATATATATAATGATAGATATATAATATATATATTATATATATATATATATATATATATATTATTCACAACAATAAAAACATGTGTGTGTGGTGTGTGTGTGTGTGTGTGGTGTGTGTGTGTATATATATTATATATATATATATAATATAGATACTATAATCAAAAAATAAATAGACGATACCGTTCTGTGGCTAACAAAATGCTTTTATTTGTGCGAGCTTTCGAGATACACTGATCTCTTCTTCCGGCGATGTTACAATGAATGAAGCAAGCAAAGGGTATACTTAAAAACAGTGTCTCTTGGAATGTTATCTGTGCTTGTCTCAACCCTCCCCCACCCGCCCCCCGTGTGGATGTGATTTATGGCTAGAGGTGTTAAATGGTTCCTGAAAGTTAGTGATGTAAGAGTGTGTGTGTGTTTCTGTGAGAATGTAAATGAATGGAGAGCCACAGTGTATACAGTGCTTTAGAAAAGGTGTGTGTGGAATGGGAGTTAATATAAATGGTGTGGGTTGGTGTGGAAATGTAAGAGATTGTAGCAAAACTAAAAGTTTCTGTAGATACTATGTGGTCTAACTCGGCTAGCACGGTACTGATACCTCTACATGTATATGTATATACATGTATATGTATATGTATATACATATATATATATATATATATACATATATATATATATATAT
>WSYH01005685.1:0-42761 GCA_036426205.1 Ascaphus truei | reverse complement strand
ACCAATCAGCGCGTGGGAATTCTCCTGCCAGCCAATCACCGATTTGCTGGTATACTGAGGTCAGTCGGCACCGCTTTGGATTCTGCTAAGGGGCATGCACCAACCTGGCACCTCTGCCTCTTAGCATATCGAGCCCACCCGCTGTGCAGGCTCCGCAGAGTCTGGGGCAAATGGTCGCTGGATAGCCCTGTGTTAGCCCAGGATGGAGGTACTCAGGTATTACTGCAGTACTCCTCCTGTTCTAACACCTTGGAATCCCTGAGGCTTTCAACCCCGGGTCCTGAGCAGACCCAGTGGCACCAAGCTTGGTAGCCATGTGGTCTCTCGGAACCACGGACTTGGAATCCCACAGTCACAGATACACTGTTATAAGCATTCACATTTATTAAATAAAACCTTTAATAAAATCCTCTTGCTTATGTGCCTGTGTGTTTTACTGGTATAAGTCTTCTGGTTCGGTGTCTGGGGTAGAATAAGAATATGTGATCCCTATGTTTACCAGCCTTATCCCGGGCACACTGCACCACCCTGACTTTACTGTACCCACACAATAAAACCCTTGCAGCTTTCCAACATAGCTGGAGCACCCCCTGAACCCCTATACCAGGTTCAGGGTGACTGGGCATGAACTGGGCATCCCACCTTATGCTAGGGACCCCGTTCTGGGGGTACCTTGATCCCCCATGCCCTCTTTACTTTTCTAGTTTGTGCTGAAGCAGGGAACCTTGGCGGTGAGTCGCAAGAACGTTTCCAGGGTAGGATTTTGCTTCAAGGTATACGATAATCTTACTTGATCCCCGGGTACATCTTTGGGGTATCCCCATAACTCCCCGCTACATAGTAACAATCCGATTAATGATTCTCTGCAAAAACCCCCTCAAACTCCCAGCCTCGCGAGCCCCGCTGCCCAGCACCCCTGGAAAGGCAAGAACACAGAAAATACTGAGTTGTCGCATAATTTATACACAGTCTCGGTGGAGCATACACGACAGTTGGATCCAAGAGCTGACACTCTAGGACCTTTACACACGGATCAGGGGTAACCAAGTGGGCGTAACCTTTAGGATTTAGCCTGGTTACCCCCCTCACCGTCACAGGGTTTAACATCTCAGTGCAAAGTGTAAGCCACGTGCGCAGGTCGCCCCCTCCAATCAGCTGTCACCACCGCGCAGGAAGTAGGGGAACAGGTAAGGAAGGGAAGCGGGGGCGCATGGCAGGCCCTTTCCACACGCCGGCAATACACAGTTTGGTAATTTCCCCATTGGGGGTAGTTAAGAAAAACAACCAGAAAAGTCAGGCTGTTACAGCACCTCTCTTATCCCAAGCATAAGCCGCTTAACGAAGCAATTGATCAGCAAACATGTCCAATACCTATCATTGGACAGGGATATCACTATAATCAGGGCACGTGGCAGGGGACGTGGCTGGTGGCAAAGCTTGACATTGATTCCGTTTTTCGGCAGCTACTTTTGGACCCAAGCAGTTTCAGGATCATGGGTTGCAGGCTAGAGGGGTCATACTTCATAGACAAATACCTCCCCATGGGTTGCACCATTTTAAGCGCCTACTTTGAGGTCTTTCCTCCTACTGGTTTCCCCCAGCTCCCCAAAGGCTTTTGGGCGACACCATAGGGCTCATGCAGGAGCTGGGGTACCCATAGCGGGTATAGCACTTCAGCATTTCTGGACATAGAAATTAACACAGTGGCCAAACAATGAAGACTGCCCAGGGACATGGTGTGACGGTGCAGGAATCAGGAAGCGGACCCGCAGGTAGGGATGCAAATTAACCGACCAGAGCCCAGGGACAGAGTCCTGTTAGAGTATCCGTAGTCGGTAAGCAGGCAGGAGGTCAGGGCTGGCAGCAGTGGTGCAAAGTCTAGGCAACTGGCAAAGGGTCAGGACAGGCGGCAGGCAGCAAGGTCGGGGTCACGGTCTGGGGTCAGCAACAGGGATTCCAAATGAACAGGCTGGGCACAGCAACAGGCTAGGCACAGCAACAGGCTAGGCACAGCAACAGGCTAGGCACAGCAACAGGCTGGGCACAGCAACAGGCTAGCCTCCGGAACAGGGAAGCCACAGGGATGGCTCATGAACAAGGAAGGCTCAGCAACAGGATAGGCACAGCAACAGGCTAGGCTCAGCAACAGCGAAGGCTCAGCAACAGCGAAGGCTCACAAATATGGAAGGCTCAGTAAGAAGAATTCAAGGTGGCCAGGAACACAGGGAAACGTATACACTGCTCAGGCCGGGGCTGGGAGTCACTGACTGCTATTTAAGCCCATGAACAGGTGCAGCCAATAGAGCAGGCTGCCAGTAACCAAAATGCCAACAGCAGCCAGGTAAGGGCGGGTTCCGGCCAAAGCCTGGACTGGAACCCTTACACATGGTCACAGAACTGAAGGTACTCATAAGCAAGAGGGTCCAACAAGTCACAGTTAGGCAGATGCAGGCGCTGCTGGGCCTCCTAAACTTCACACGTAGGGTCCTTCCCATGGGTAGGATTTTCAGCAGAAGGTTGGACAGAGCCTCCTCAGGAGGAAACCGGTCTCGCCCCCAGATTACTATCACAGAGGAGCTAACAAGTGACCTAGGGGTTTGGGGAGAGTTCCCATGGGGCGGTAATGGGAAAAAGCTTTGGGTTGACAAGAGACAAACCAGGAACTTCAGCTCTTCCCAGACGCCGCAGGGTCAGTGGGGTTGAGCGCTAACTTCAAAGGAGTGCAGGACCATGGCCCCAGTGATGGGTTGACGCCCAAAACATCGCTTTCCTGGAACTATTCCCCATCACAGGAGCAGCGAAGCGATCACAAAGCAGCTGTGTAACAAGCAACCAGTATTCAGGTCCGGCAGCCTGGGTGTGGTAAGTGCATCTAACAGCCTGTCAGCCTCATCAATCCCGGCAATGCCACGCCTGCGCCGCTTTGTATGGGGAATAACATCAATGGCAAAGAGAAGCACGTCCCGGGCAGTCACGTGACATCCGATGCTACGGCACATTGTAATTGGGTCGCCTCTGGGAAAGCCGCCCCACTGCTGGGGGGAACAGGTTTAACTTGCCCACGTCACCTTTGGCGGATTGGGCTAATGGATCTGGTACAGACGCCACTAGCTGCCCGCACGTGGAACACGTACCTGTGTGCGCGCGGCACCCGTGGCTGGCTTTCAGAAAAGCATCGGGTCAGACACGCAGCAGCGAGCGGTTCATTAGCTTCTTGGTGGCGCAGAAGGAAGTGGTCCTGACACACACCACGGCAGGAGCCACGCTGGACAGCTTGGCTTTCTTTCCCAAGCGCCACAAACAGACGGACATAAGCAAAGGTTTCCTACTTAGGGGTATCCTCAAAGCCTGGGAGAGGGGCGAGGCCAAAAAAGCGGATAAAAGGGGGGCAATAACCGTGGGTAGGCTGGAAGCGCAGACGGCGGCAGAGGAAACGGTATGCGCGAGCGCGGCGGAAAGAGCGCTGTTCAGAGCAGGGTTCGCAATAGCCTTTTTTGCACTTTCAGCGTCGGCGAGCCGGTCGCAGCATCGAAACCACGTGGAGACTCTGCTTGTGGCTCCCAAACGCCGTCAGAAACAAACAATGAGTCGCATGTAAAATACGTCAAAACCGGACGCGTTAGGAAGGAGAACGAGGGGTTAATCTCAGAGACAAATAGTCACAGCCGATCAGGTTTATAACGCAGGATGTAAGGCACGGGGGCCGTTTCCTTATCCTCCCGGACTGAGCCCCCCTCACAGGGGATCAAGCTCTGCCCAGGGGCGCGGGCAGGAACCCCGAGGCATGTGGTACGCACGCTGTCAGGACTGGGGCTTCAATGGCTGCGGCAGAGGAGGGCTCTACACCAGGGGAGCGCAACTTTCCCCACTGCGCCCCCAGCGCCCGCTCTCCCTGCCCAGCCCGCTCTCCCTCCCTGCCCGCTCTCCCTCCCTGCCCGCTCTCCCCCCCTGCCCGCTCTCTCCCCTGCCCGCTCTCCCCCCCTGCCCGCTCTCCCTGCCCTGCCCGCTCTCCCCCCCTGCCCGCTATCCCCCCCTGCCCGCTATCCCCCCTGCCCCGCTGCTCCCCCCTGCTGCTCTCCCCCCCTGTCGCTCCTCAACCTGCCCGCTTCCCTCCCCCGCTTCTCCCCTCCCTGCCCGCTCTCTCCCCATGCCCGCCCTCTCCCCTCCACGCCCATCTCCCTCCTGCCCCGCTCTCCCTCCCTGCACGCTCTCCCTCCCCTGCCCGCTCTACCTCCCTGCCCGCTCTCTCCCTTGCCTGTTCTCCCTCCCTGCCCGCTCTCCCTCCCCTGCCCGCTCTCCCCCCTGCCCACTCTCCACCGTCCCTGCCGCCTCCTCCCTGCCCGCTCTCCCTCCCGCCGCTCTCTTCCCAGTGCCGCTATCCTCTCCCTGCCGCTCTCCCTGCCTGCCCGCTCTCCCCCCTGCCACGCTATCCGCACCCCTGCCCGCTATCCCCCCCCTGCCCGCTCTCAACCCTGCCCGCTCTCCCTCCCTGCCCGCTCTCCCTCCCTGCCGCTCTCCCCCGCTGCCCGCTCTCCCCCGCCCGCTCTCCTCCTGCGCCCGCTCTCCCTCCCTGCACGCTCTACCCCTACCCGCCCGCTCACCTCCTGGCTCTCCCTTGCCTGCTCTCCTCCCTGCCCGCTCTCCTCCCCTGCCCGCTCTCCCCCTGACCCACTCTCCCCCCTGGCCCGCTCTCCCTCCCTGCCCATCTCCTGCCTTCCACTCTCCACCCAGTCGCTTTCCCTCCCTGCCCGCTCTCCCTCCCTGCCCGCTCTCCCCCCAGTCTGCTCTCCCTCCCCTGCCCGCTCTCTCTCCCCTGCCCGCTCTCCCTCCCGGCCGACTCTCTCCTCCTAGCCCGCTCTCCCCCCCTGCCCGCTCTCAACCCTGCCCGCTCTCCCTCCCTGCCCGTTCTCCCTCCCTGCCCGCTCTCCCCCCTGCCCGCTCTCCCCCCTGCCCGCTCTCCCTCCCCTGCCCGCTCTCCCCCCCAGCCCGCTCTCCCCCCCTGCCCGCTCTCCCTCCCTGCCCGCTCTCCCCCCTGCCCGCTCTCCCACCAGCGCCGCTCCCTTCCCGCCCGTCTCACCCTGCCTGCTCTCCCCCACCGCCTGCTCTCCCCCCTGCCTGCTGCCCTCCCTGCCGCTCTCTCCCCTGCCCGCTCTCCTCCCTGCCCGACCCCTGCCGCCTCCCTGCCTGCTTCTCCCTCCCTGCCTGTCTCCCTCCTGCCGTTCTCACCCCCTGCACGCTCTCCCCCCTGCCCGCTCACCCTCCCTGCCCGCTCTCCCCTGCCTGCTTTCTCCCTCCTGCCTGCTCTCCCTCCCTGCCCACTCTCCCCCCCTGCCCGCTCTCCCTCCCTGCCCGCTCTCCCCTGCCTGCTTTCTCCCTCCCTGCCTGCTCTCCCTCCCTGCCCGCTCTCCCCCCGCTGCGCTCTCCCACCTTGCCCGCTCTTCCTCCCTGACCACTCTCCCCCTCCTGCCCGCTCTGCCCCTCATGCCCCGCCTGCCCCTCCCATGCCCGCTCCTCCCCACTGCCCGCCTCTCCTCCCTGCTGCTGTCCCTCCCTGCCTGCTCTCCCCTCAGCCTGCTCCCCCTGCCCACTCTCCCCTGCCCGCTCTCTCCTCCCTGCCGCTCTCCCCCCTGCCAGCGTCGTCCCTCCCCTGTGCTCTCCCCCCTGCCTCTCTCCCCTCAGCCTGCTCCCCCCTGCCCACTCTCCCCCCCTGCCCGCTCTCCCCCCAGCCCGCTCTCCCCCCCTGCCGCTCTCCCTCCCTGCCCGCTCTCCCCCCCTGCCCGCTCTCCCCCCCTGCCCGCTCTCCCTCCCTGCCCGCTCTCCCCCTGCCCGCTTTCTCCCTCCCTGCCCGCTCTCCCTCCCTGCCCGCGCTCCCCCCCTGCCCGCTCTTCCTCTATGCCCACTCTCCCCCCCTGCCCGCTTTCCCCCCCTGCCCGCTCTCCCTCCCTGCCCGCTCTCCCTCCCTGCCCGCTCTCCTCCCTGTCCCGCTCTCCCTCCTGCCGCTCTCCCTTCCCTGCCCGCTCTCTCCCCGCCCGCTCTCCCTCCCTGCCGCTCTCCATGCCCTGCCCGCTCTCCCCCTCTGCCCGCTAACCCCCCCCCTGTACCGCTATCCCCCCATGCCGCCTCTCCCCCCTGCCCGCTCTCAACCCTGCCTGCTCTCCCTCCGCCCCTCCACTCCTGCACCGCTCTCTCCCCTGCCCGCTCTCCTCATCCGACTCTCATCCCCTGCTCCGCTATCCAATCCCTGCCCGCTACTACCTCTGCCCGCTCTCCCCCCTGCCGCTTCCCCTGCCCGCTCTCCCCCCCTGCCCGCTCTCCCCCCTGCATCCTGCACTCCCTCCCTGCCCGCTCTCCCCCCTGCCCGCTCTCCCTCCCTGCCTGCTCTCCCCCCCTGCCCGCTCTCCCCTCCCTGCTCGCGCCCCCTCCTTATCTTGTCTTCGGCGTCAAATGACACAGCGGAGTCACGTGACATCATGTTGCCACGGCAGCATGGCATCATTTGATGCCGCATTGCCATGGTGATGTGTCGCCGAAGACAAGGTAAAGGAAGTCACAGAGGCCTCATGTGGTCCCCGGGCATCTCATTTAAATGCCTTGGGGAAGATCGCGGGCCTGTGCTACCCCCGCGCCCCCTCTGGAAAATCTTGCACCCTCAGTTTGCGTAGCCCGGCTCTACAGCACAGCACATAAAGAGACGATGAAAATACAAGGCCTGTCGGAGGTACATCGGGCCAGGGAATAGGACAACCAACGCAAAATATAATGTTCTTTCTTTCTCTCTACCAGGTCAAGAGAGTGAGAACCCGTGAAGTTTGGCAGCTCGAAGTCCATCCATTCATACACTGGGCCCGGACAAGGGCGAGGAACCGAGGGTGTGGCCTTCAAATGGGTTTTATAAATGAGAGGATGACCATGCGATGGCTGGGACACAGAGGTTCGGCCCGGGAAGAATTTCTACCAGCGCCGGCTAAAGCCCTGACAAGCTACAAATGCAAGCCCGGTGTGTTCTCCTTCTGCACCGAGGTGGAACCGACCGGGCTAAGCACAGATCATTAGAACTCATCTTCCAAATGCCAGCAGATTGGGCCAGGTCCAAGGCACTTTGGAATAACATCTCACTCATTTGATCCGCGATAAATTCAAGGTTAACATGGAGGGGGGCAGGAAACTGGTCTGGGATTGTGAAATCTAGGAAGTCAACCGGACGTCGACTGTTCGGAAGGACCGATACCACCACTCGGGGTGGGCGGGTGGGGGATATAGGGCTGATACCACCACTCGGGGTGGGCGGGTGGGGTGGCGGACAGGGGATATAGGGCCAATACCACCACTTGGGGTTGGGGGGGGGACGGAGGGAGGCCAGGGGATATAGGGCCGATACCACCACTCAGGGTATGGGAGGCCAGGGGATATAGGGCCGATACCACCACTCGGGGTATGGGAGGCCAGGGGATATAGGGCCGATACCTGTGGGGGCCGGGGGTCTGGCAGGGTTTTAACAAATGTCGTTAAAATAAAGCGGTGACTTTTTGGCCTGTGTTGGGTCTCATTTTTGGAAATGTTTACTTTTGCTAAAAATATTTTGCAAATAAAGTCATAATTTTCTTTACTGTTCCTTAACAAATGGCAAAATGTCTCAATTTTCATAGAATTTCTGTTACAAAATGTTGAAATTGTCAACAGCACAATTGTCATGGGATCTTTGCACATCTATAAAAACCTTACGTCTCTTTGCATCAATGTACCAAAGTCCTTGCTCTAAATGTGCGCCATTTTGAGATTTGGGGAGAGTCAGTAGGAGGAGTTGGGGGGAGTCACATGGGGCACAGATTATAATGAGATGTATCACATTCTGCGTCTCTGTCCCAGCTTACACCTTGGGGAGAGTCAGTAGGAGGAGTTGGGGGGAGTTACATGGGGCACAGATTATAATGAGATGTATCACATTCTGCGCATACACTGACTGGGGCCCCACAAACCGAGTGGGAAGAGGGAGCCTGGTAGAAGGAGCGGCTCAGTGAGTAAAGACCTGACTGGCAACTGATGTGAAGCAGGGGAACCTGGGAGAGGAGCGGCTCAGTGAGTAAAGACACTGACTGGCACTGAGTGTGAAGCAGGGAACCTGGGAGAAGGCGGCTCGTGAGTAACAGAACTGACTGGCACTGAGTGTGAAGGCAGGGAACCTGGGAGAAGGAGCGGCTCAGTGAGTAAGACACTGACTGGCACTGAGTGTGAAGCGGGGAACCTGGGAAAGGGCGGCTCAGTGAGTAAAGACACTGACTGCACTGTATGTGAGCAGGGGAACCGGGAGAAGGAGCGGCTCAGTGAGTAAGACACTGACTGGCACTGAGTGTGAGCAGGGAAGCCTGGGAGAAGAGCGGCTCAGGAGTACAGACACTGACTGGCACCGAGTGTGAAGCGGGGAACCTGGGAGAGGAGCGGCTCATGAGTACAACACTGACTGGCACTGAGTGTGAAGCAGGGGAACCTGGAGAAGGAGCGGCTCAGGAGTAAAGACACTGACTGGCACTGAGTGTGAAGCGGGGACCTGGGAGAATGGCGGCTCTCAGTGAGTAAGACACTGACTGGCACTGAGTGTGAAGCAGGGGACCCTGGGAGAAGGGACGGCTCAGTGAGTAAAGACGCCTGACTGGCACTGAGTGTGAAGCAGGGGGAACCTGGGAGAAGGGGCGGCTCAGTGAGTAAAACACTGACTGGCACTGAGTGTGAGCAGGGGAACCTGGAGAGAGCGGCTCAGTGAGTAAAGACACTGACTGGCACTGAGTGTGAAGCAGGGGACCTGGGAGAAGGGCGGCTCAGTGAGTAAAGCACTGAGTGTGAAAGCAGGAGCCTGGAGAAGGAGCGGCTCAGTGAGTAAAGACACTGACTGTGCACTGATGGTGATGCAGGGGACCTGGGAGAAGGAGCGGCTCAGTAGTAAGACACTGACTGGCACTGAGTGTGAGCAGGGGAGCTGGGAGAAGGAGCGGCTCAGTGAGTAAAGAGCACTGACGTGATGTGATACAGGGAGCCTGGAGAAGGAGCGGCTCATGAGTAAAGACTGACTGGCACTGAGTGTGAAGCAGGGGAACCTGGGAGAAGGATCGGCTCAGAGTAAAGACACTGACTGGCACTGAGTGTGATGCAGGGAGCCTGGGAGAAGGAGCGGCTCATGAGTAAAGACACGACTGGCACTGAGTGTGTGATGCGGGGGAGCCTGGAGAAGGAGCGCTCAGTGAGTAAAGGCACGAGTGTGCAGCAGGGGATGCCTGAGAAGGAGCGGCTCAGTGAGTAAAGACCCTGACTGGCACTGATGTAGGATGCAGGGAACTTGGAGAAGGAGCGGCTAAGTAGTAAAGACACTGACTGGCACTGAGTGTGAAGCAGGGGAGCCTGGGAGAAGGAGCGGCTCAGTGAGAAGACCTGATGGCACTGAGTGTGAGCAGGGGAGCCTGGGAGAAGGAGCGCTCATGAGTAAGAACTGACTGGTCACTGAGTGTGAAGCAGGGGAACTGGAGAAGGAGCGGCTCATGAGTAAAGACAACTGACTGGCACTGAGTGGTGCTGCAGGCGGGCGGGTGGGGATAGCCAAAGACAAAGCCCACCCAAACAGTGTATGGACTCGCGCTACCCCCGGTGTGTGGCTGGGGCAGAGACGCAATGGATACATATCAATAATCTGTGCCCATGTAACTCCCCCCAACTCCTCACCTACTGACCCTCCCCAAGGTGCAAGCGGGACAGAGACACAGATGTGATACATCTCAATAATCTGTGCCCATGTAATCCCCCCAACTCCTTCCTAAGACTCTCCCCAAGTGCAATGCGGGGCAGAGAAGCAGATGTGATACATCTCATTATAATCTGTGCACCATGTACAATCCCCCCAACTCCTCCTACTGACTCTCCCCCAAGGTGCAAGCTGGGCAGAGACGCAGAATGTGATACATTCATTATAATCTGTGCACCATGTAACCCCCCCACTACTCCTACTGATCTCCAAGGTGCAAGCTGGGGCAGGAGCAGAATGTGTACATCTCATATATCATGTGCCCCATGTAAACTCCCCCCAACTCCTCCTACTGACTCTCCCAAGGTGCAAACTGGACAGAGACACAGAATGTGATACTCTCATTATAATCTGTGCACCATGTAACTCCCCCCAATCCTCCTACTGACTCTCCCCAAGGTGCATGCTGGGACAGAGACGCAGAATGTGATACATCTCATTATAATCTGTGCCCCATGTAACTCTCCCAAATCCTCCTACTGAATCTCCCAATGTGCAAAATGGGAACAGAGACGCAGAATTGTGACATCTCATTATAATCTGTGCCCAACTGTAACTCCCCAAACCTCCTACTGACTCTCCCCAAGGTGCGCTGCTGGGCAGAGACGCAGAATGTGATACATCTATTATAATCTGTGCCCCATGAACTCACCCCCACTCCTCCTACTGACTCTCCCAAGTGGGCAAGCTGGGGCAGAGACGCAAATGTGATACATCTCATTATAATCTGTGCACCATGTAACTCCCCCAACTCCTCCTACTGACTCTCCCAAGGTGCAAGCTGGGACAGAGACACAGAATGTGATGCATCTCATTAAATCTTGGGCACCATGTAACTCCCCCAACTCTCCTACTGACTCTCCCCAAGGTTCAAACTGGGCAGGAGACGAGAATGTGTACATCTATTATAATCTGTGACACATAACTCCCCCCAACCCTCCTACTGACGTCTCCCCAAGGTGCAAGCTGGGGCAGAGACGCAGAATGTGTACATCTCATTATAATCTGTGCACCATGTAACTCCCCCAACCCTCCTACTGACTCTCCCAAGTGCAAGCTGGGACAGAGATGCAGAATGTGATACATCTCATTATAATCTGTGCCCCATGTAACTCCCCCAACTCCTCCTACTGACTTCCCAAGGTGCAACGCTGGGACATAGACGCAGAATGTGATACATCTATATAATCTGTGCCCATGTAACTCCCCAACTCCTCCTACTGACTACTCCCCAAGGTGCATGCGGGACAGAGACGCAGAATGTGATACATCTAATTATTATCTGTGCACCAGTAACGTCCCCCCACAATCCTCCTACCGACTCTCCCCAGGTGCAAACTGGGACAGAGACGCAGAATGTGATACATCTCATTATAATCTGTGCACCATGTAATTCCCCCCAACTCCTATGACTCCTCTCCCAAGGTGCAAACTGGGACAGAGACGCAGAATGTGATACATCTCCATTATAATATGTGTACCAGTTAACTCCCCCCAACTCCTCCTAATGACTCTCCCCAAGGTGCAACTGGGACAAGAGACGCAGAATGTGATAAATCTCATTATAATTCGTGCAACATCGTAACTCCCCCAACTCATCCTACTGGACTCTCCCAAGGTGCAAGCTGGGGCGAGACACAGAATGTGATACATCTCATTATAATCTGTGGACCCATGTAACTCCCCCAACTCCTCCTACTGACTTCCCAAGGTGCAAACTGGGACAGAGAACGCAGATGTGATACATCTCATATAATCTGTGCACCATGTAATTCCCCCCAACTCTCCTACTGACTCTCCCCAAGTGCAGCTGGGGCAGAGACGCAGAATGTGATACATCTCTTTATAATCTGTGCACCATGTAACTCCCCCCCAATCCTCCTACTGACTCTCCCCAATGTGCAAGCTGGGACAGAGACGCAGAATGTGATACATCTCATTATAATCTGTGCACCATGTAACTCCCCCAAACTCCTCTCTACTGACTCTCCCAAGGTGCAAACTGGGCAGAGACGCCGAAGTGATACATCTCATTATAATGTGCCCCATGTAACTCCCCCAACTCCTTCCTACTGACTCTACCCCAAGGTGCAAGCTGGGGCAGAGACGCAGAATGTGTATACATCTAATAATCTGTGCACCAGTTAAACTCCCCCAACTCTCCTACTGACTCTCCCCCAAGTGCAAGCTGGACAGAGATGCAAAATGTGACACCTCATTATAATCTGAGCACCATGTAACTTCCCAACTCCTCACTACTGACTCTCCCCAGTGGCAAGCTGGGGCAGAGACCCAGAATTTGATACATATCATTATAATCTGGTGCCCCCTGTAACTCCCACCCAACTCTCCTAATGACTTCCCAAGGTGCAAGACTGGGGCAGAGACGCAGAATGTGATACATCTAATAATCTGTGGACCATGTAACACTCCCCCCAACTCTCCCTACTGACTTCCCCAGGTGCAAGCTGGGACAGAGACGCAAAATGTGATACATCTCATTATATCTGCGCACCATGTAACTCTCCCAACTCCTCTTAATGACTCTCCCCAAGGTGCAAGCTGGGTGCCGAGAGGCAGAATGTGATACATCTCATTATAATCTGTGTTGCCCCATGTAACTCCCCCCAACTCCTCCTACTGACCTCCCAAGGTGCAAGCGGGACAGAGACGAAGACCGTGATACATCCCATTAAATCTGTGCCCAATATAACTCCCCAACTCCTCCTACTGACTCTCCCAAGGTGCAAGCTGGGGCAGAGACGCAGAATGGATAACATCTCATATAATCTGTGCACCATGTAAACTCCCCCCAAACTCCTCCTACTGACTCTCCCAAGTGCAAACTGGGACAGAGACGCAGAATGTGATACATCTCATTATAATCTGTGCACCATGTAACTCCCCCAACTCCTCCTACTGACTCGTCCCAAGGTGCAAGTGGGGGGAAGGACGCAGAATGTGATACATCTCATTATAATCTGTGACATGTAACTCCCCCCAACTCTCCTACTGACTCTCCCCAAGGTGCAAGCTGGGACAGAGACGCAGATGTGATACATCTCATTATAATCCGTGCACTATGTGAACCCCCCCCAACTCCTCTACTGGAACTTTCCCCAAGGTGCAAACTGGGACAGAGACACAGAATGTGATACATCTCATTATAATCTGGTGCCCCATGGAACTCCCCCAACTCCTCCTACTGACTTCCCCAAGGGCAAGCTGGGACAGAGACGCAGAAGTGATGCATCTCATATAATCTGTGCACCATGTAACTCTCCCCAACTCCTCCTACTGACTCTCCCAAGGTGCAAGCTGGGACAGAGGAGCCAGACAGATAGTGATACCATCTCATTATAATCTGTGCACCGATGTAACTACGCTCCCAACATCCTTCCTACTGACTCTCCCAAGGTGCAACTGGGGCAAAGACGCAGAATAGTGACACATTCATTCTAATCTGTGCACCATGGTTAATCCCCCCACTCCTCCTACGTGACTCCCCCAAGTGCCAAGCATGGGAAGAGAGCAGAAGTGATACATCGTCATTATAATCTGTGCCGCCGTGTAACTCCCCCCAACTCCTCCACTGACTCTCCCCAAGGTGAAGCTGGGGCAGGAGAGAATTTGTGATCACATATCATTATTAATCAGTGCACCATGCAACTCCCCCCAACTGCTCCCTACGACCTCCCCAAGGTTTGCAAAACTGGGGCAGGAGACAGACAGAATGGATACATACTCATTTAATCTGTGCCCCATTGTAAATCCCACAAAACTCCTCACCTACTGACTCTCCCCAAGGTGTAAGCTGGGACAGAGACGCAGAGTTACTCACTGAGCCGCTCCTTCTCCCAGGCTCCCCTGCCTCACACTCAGTGCCAGTCAGTGTCGTTACTCACTGAGCCGCTCCTTCTCCCAGGTTCCCCTGCTTCACACTCAGTGCCAGTCAGTGTCTTTACTCACTGAGCCGCTGCTTCTCCCAGGTTCCCCTGCTTCACACTCAGTGCCAGTCAGTGTCGTTACTCACTGAGCCGCTCCTTCTCCCAGGTTCCCCTGCCTCACACTCAGTGCCAGTCAGTCTCTTTACTCACTGAGCCGCTCCTTCTCCCAGGTTCCCCTGCTTCACACTCAGTGCCAGTCAGTGTCTTTACTCACTGAGCCGCTCCTTCTCCCAGGCTCCCCTGCTTCACACTCAGTGCCACTCAGTGTCTTTACTCACTGAGCCGCTCCTTCTCCACTAGAATAATGGCCACATGACTTGAAAGCCAAATACTATGCTTCTCAGGGCACTTTAAAGGGTTTAATTGGGCCCACAGCACTTTGTCCGTTCATGGAACGGTACCAGGCACAGTACCACTGTTTTTTATTGACACGTCAGCCAAGGTAACCCTCACACACTGGTTCCTTTTCAGCTGCAGCCTGGTTCTAAAGATGTGATTTAACCCTTTCCCTGCGCGTACACTCTTCAAACAAGTTGCAAACACCCCGTTTACTGCAGGCTGCCCCAGCAGTGTAAGGGTTAAGCTTTGCCTGGAGAGAGACCACTGGTTTCCAGTCACTCACTGGTGCTGCTAATTCTCCTAATTGGGCGGGGGTAATTAGCAGTGGCCAGCTGATAAAAGCTGCAGGCCCAGGGGCTGTGTGCCTGTGAAGCAGGCAGTGGGAGGCATGGCTGGGTTAGTGTACCCCCATTACCCCGTGTTCCCCTGTTATGGGGCACCTTACAGGCAGCGCCCCCCATTCTACAAGCCCAAGCAGCAGCAGTACTGGCGGCCACCTTACAAGGGGGCCCCGGGGCCCATGAAGCCCATGTTTCCTATTGACCGTTTTGATAGCTACAAGTGGGCCCAGCTCAAGGCCCTGCTGAACCAACTAGGCCCAGAGTTGGGGCTGAGTTTACCCTACACGCGGGAGGTGGGTGTGCAGGTGAACGCCCGGGTAGATGCTTCTGTGCAGTGCTCGCTGGGCCCTCGCACCCTGCGGACCCGCAAGGGAGGTCCCATTCTGTGCCACGCCGTGCCCGGGCAGCAGGCCGGCCTGAGCCTCATCTCCCCGGTCCGGTTCCCCTGCACCATCGCGGTGTATTCTCGGCTGTCGGACCGGAGGCTGTTCACGCTGCCCTCGCTGCCCCGCGGGGAACTGGAAGAGGCCGGGGCCCTGCAGCCCTTCCTGAGACCGCCGCAGGCTCCGGCCCTGAGCATGAAGGGAGAGGCGGGAGCCAGGAAACCGGCCTTCCAGGTGAGGAGCGTGGATGTGGTAAGGAGCCCTCCTCATGCATATTGGGTCTCGTTCCTTAATAGATGCCCCAGGCCGGCGGTGTTACGATGCAGGGTGTCCTTCTCCGGGTCTTCTTCTGCATACTAGTAATCTCTCCCAAATAATGAGCCTCTATCATCTCAACTGTTTTTCCTACCTTCTCTATAGTCTCCCTGACCCGCTCCGGCGCTGGGTCCCCCCCTGACCCGCTCCGGCGCTGGGTCCCCCCCTGACCCGCTCCGGCGCTGGGTTCCCCCCTGACCCGCTCCGGCGCTGGGTTCCCCCCTGACCCGCCCGGCGTATACTGACTATATACTCTCAAAGCCGTCACCAGTCTAAGTTCTTTCAACACTAAAGATGTCTCATTGTAATCTGGTCTGTAATTTGCATACCCCTATAATATGTCTCATTGTAATCTGGTCTCTATTTGCATACCCCTATAATATGTCTCATTGTAATCTGGTCTGTAATTTGCATACCCCTATAATATGTCTCATTGTAATCTGGTCTGTAATTTGCATACCCCTATAATATGTTATCTCTAACTGCGCATGCAATGTCTTTATCTATAAAGTATAAATAACCTGCTCACTTAATGTAACTATTTGTCATCATAACTCTGTGCCCAGGACATAGGTGACATAGGTGAAAACGAGCGGTACCTCTCAATGTATCACTTCCTGGTAACATTGTATAAATAATATGGTCTGTTCCAGCAAAGCGTGTAACTGAGCAGTATGTGCGTGTAACAGAGCAGTGTGTGCGTGCAAAGCGTGTAACTGAGCAGTGTGTGTGTAAAGCGTGTGACTAAGCAGTATGTGGGTGTAACAGAGCAGTATGTGCGTGCAAAGCGTGTAACTGAGCAGTGTGTGAATGGCAAGTGATGTGCGTGGTTGTTAATGAGGCAGGCGATGCGTGCCATGAATGGCAGTGCGAGGTTCATGCGTGCAAACTGGGCAGTGCGATGCGTGCAACGGGCAGTGCGATGCGTGCAACTGGGCAGTGCGATGCGTGCAACTGGGCAGTGCGATGCGTGCAACTGGCAGAGGGCGAGGCAGTGCGATGCGTGCAACTGGGGCAGCGTGCGATGAGTGCAAACTGGGCAGTGCGATGCGTGCAACTGGGCAGTGCGATGCGTTGCAACTGGGCAGTGGGATGCGTGCAACTGGCGTCTAGTGCGATCGTGCAACTGGGCCAGTGCGATGGCTGCAACTGGGGCAGTGCGATGCGTGCACTGGGCAGTGCGATGCGTGCAACTGGGCAGTGCGCATGCGTGCAACTGGGCAGTGCGTGGTGCGAACTGGGCAGTGCGTGCGTGCAACTGGGCAGTGCGATGCGTGCAATGGCAGCATGCGGCAACTGGGCAGTGCGATGCGTGCAACTGGGCAGTGCGATGCGTGCAAACTGGGCAGTGCGATGCGTGCACTGGGCAGTGCGATCGTGAAGGGCGTGCGTGCAACTGGGCAGTGCGATGCGGTGCAACTGAGGCAGTGGATTGCGTGAATGGGCAAGTGCGATGCGTGCACTGGGCAGGGCGATGCGTGCAACTGAGGCAGTGAGATGCGGACTGGAACCGGGGGCAAGTGCGTGCGTGCAACTGGGCAGAGTGGGGATTGGAGCGTGAACGGGGAGGTGGAGGGTAACTGCCGGGAGTGAGATGAGTGCAACTGGCAGTGCGCATGCGTGAAGGGCAGTGCGATGCGTGCAATGGGCAGTGATCGTGAAGCTGTACGGGCACGTGGATGGATGCGAGTGATGGCTGCGATGCGTGCAACTGGGCAGTGCGATGGTGGAATGGGCAGTGCGATGCGTGCAACTGGGCAGTGCGATGCGTGCAATGGGCAGTGCGATGTGCAACTGGGCAGTGCGATGCGTGTGCAACTGGGCAGTGCGATGCGTGAAACTGGCAGCGCGTGAATGTGCAACGGGCAGTGCGTGCGTGCAACTGGGGCGTGCGATGCGTGCACGGGCAGCAGGCGATGCGTGAACGGGGCAGTGCGATTGCGTGGCAACTGGGCAGTGCGATGCTGTGCAACTGGGCAGTGCGATGGTGAACTGGCAGTGCGATGCGTGCAACTGGGCAGGGCGAGTGAGCGTGCATCTGGGCAGGAGATGGCGTGCAACTGGGCAGTGCGTGCGTGCAACTGGGCCGTGCGATTGCGTGCAATGGGGCAGTGCGATGCGTGCAACTGGGCAGTGACGATGAGTGCAACGTGGTGGGCAGTTGCGATGCGTGCAAACTGGGCAGTGCGATGCGTGCAACTGGGCAGTGCGATGCGTGCAACTGGGCAGGCGACATGCGTGCAAAAGGCAGTGCGTGAGGGCGTTTGCAACTGGGCAGTGCGGATGGTGCAAAGGTGGTGAGGTGCGATGCGTGCAACTGGGCAGTGCGATGCGTGCAACTGGCAGTGCGATGCGGCAACTGGGCAGTCGATGCGTGAACTGGGCCAGTGCGATTGCGTCCTGAACTGGGCAGTGCGATGGTGGCAAATGGGCAGTGCGATGCGTGCAACTGGGCAGTGCGATTGCGTGCAACTGGGCAGTGCGATGGACGTGCAACTGGGCAGTGCGATGCAGTGCAAACTGGGCAGTGCGATTGCGTGCAAACTGGGCAGTGCGATGCGTGCATGGGCAGCAGTGCGTATGCGTGCAAATGGGCAGTGCGATGCGTGCAACCAACCTGGGGAGTGCGATGCGTGTGCAACTGGGCAGTGCGATGCGTGCAACTGGGCAGTGCGATGCGTGCAACTGGGCAGTGCGATGCGTGCAACTGGGCAGTGCGATGCGTGCAAACTGGGGCAGTGCGATGCGCGTGCAACTGGGCAGTGCGATGCGTTGCAAACTGGGGCGTGCGATGCGTTGCACAATGGGAATGTGCGATGCGTGCAACTGGGCGTGAGAGTGCGGCAACTGGGCAGTGCGATGGTCACAACTGGGCAGTGGCGAAAGCGTGCAACGGGCAGTGCGAAGCGGCAACTGGGCAGTGCGATGCGTGCAACTGGGCAGTGCGATGCGTTGCAACTGGGCAGTGCGATGCGGTGCAACTGGGCAGTGCAGTAGTTGCACTGGGCATGCAGATGCGTGCAACTGGGCAGTGCGATGCGTGCAATGGGCAGTGCGATGCGTGCAAACTGGGCAGTGCGATGCGTGTGCAACTGGGCCAGTGCGATGCGTGCAACTGGGCAGTGCGATGCGTGCAAATGGGCAGTGAGCGATGCGTGCAAACTGGGCAGTGCGATGCGTGAGTGCAAATGGGCAGTGCGATGCGTTGCAACTGGGCAGTGCGAATGCGTGGCAAATGGGCAGTGCGATTGGTGCAACTGGGGCATGGAGTGCGATGCGGCAACTGGGCAGTGGGCGTGAATGGGGCACGGGCAGTGCGATGCGTGCAACTGGGCAGTGCGATGCGTCGATGGGCAGGGCGTTGCGGTAACTGGGCGTGCGATGCGTGCAAATGGGGCAGTGCGATGCGTGCAACGGGCAGTGCGATGCGTGCAACTGGGCAGTGCGATGCGTGCAACTGGGCAGTGCGATGCGTGAACTGGGCAGTGCGATGCGTGCAACTGGGCAGTGCGATGCGTGCAACTGGGCAGTGCGATGCGTGCAACTGGGCAGTGCGATGCGTGCAACTGGGCAGTGCGATGCGTGCAACTGGGCAGTGCGATGCGTGCAACTGGGCAGTGCGATGCGTGTGCAACTGGGCAGTGCGATGCGTGCAAAATGGGCAGTGCGAGGAGGACTAGGGATGGGCGCGAGGGCAACACTGGAGGGGTGCGGTGGAGAACGTGTGAATGGGCAAGTGGACGACGGGGCAGGCGTAGTGAGTGCGTGAACTGGGAAGTGCGATGCAGTGCAACTGGCAGTGCGATGCGTGCAAAAGTGGACAGTGCGATGCGTGCAACGGCAGTGCGATGCGTGCAAACTGGGCAGTGCGCATGCGCCGTGCAACTGGGCAGTGCGATGCGTGCAAATGGGCAGTGCGAAGGCGCTTGCAACTGGGCAGTGCGATGCGGCAACTGGGCAGTGCATGCGTGAAACTGGGCAGTGCGATGGTGCAACGGGCAGTGCGATGCGTGCAACTGGGCGTGCGATGCGTGAATGGGCAGTGCATGGTGCAAGATGGGCGATGGTGCAACTGGGCAGTGCGATGCGTGGCAACTGGGCAGTGCATGTGCGAAGATGCGGCAATGGGCAGTGCGATGCGGAAGCAGTGCGATGCGTGCAACTGGGCAGTGCCGATGCGTGCAAAACTGGGCAGTGCGATGCGTGCAACTGGGGAAGTACGAAGTGAGGGGGAAAAGGGACTTGGAAAGGTGCGGGGAAGATAGGGCAGGCGGTAAGTGCGTGGAGAGCGGGTGCGAGTGCGGGATAGTGAGAGGAAAGGCATGCGGAAAAGGAAAGCGTTAGATGGGGGCAACTCGAGGGGGGGGCAGTCATAAGGTGCAAACGGGGAACGGGCGAGGCGGGTAAAAGGTGCGAAACTGGCAGCCTGCACCCGATGCGTGCACCATGCGGCAGTGCGATGCGTGCAACTGGGCAGCGCGATGCGTGCAACTGGGCAGCGCGATGCGTGCAACTGGGCAGCGTGTGAAAAGCGTGTAACGGGGCAGCGTGTGAAAAGCGTGTTAACGGGGAGTGCGATGCGTGCAACTGGGCAAGTGCGATGGTGCCAACCTCGGGCAGTGCGATGCGTGCAAACTGGGCAGCGCGATGCGTGCAAACTGGGCAGCGCAGAGCGTCAAGGAGTGCTGGGAAAGCGTGTGAACGGCTGTGTAACAGGGGCAAGTGGTGCGCGTTGTAACGGAGGGGCAGCACGGTGCGCGTGCAAAGCCGGGGCCAGATTATACTCCGGGCATGGGGTTGGTGCTGGTTCCATCTTTCTAATGGAGGCCGCTGCTCGTTTCATTCTGCGTCGCGTTCGCTTTGGCCGCTGGTCCTGGGGTTAAGTTTTGGTGCCTGGCCTGTAATATTAATGCAGTTACTGACCTCCTGAATATAGGGCTCGTTGGGAGCTATATGCAGCAAGGACCGTTATTCACTTAGCAGGCTGAGAATTTGACCAGTAGGTAACGGTGAATGTCACGGGTATGTGTGTGACTGTACATAGGGCAGCTGTTAAACATGTGGTAAAGTGGCATAGGGTCTACCGCTTAAGTCAATAATGTGGTAATAAAGGGTGTACCGGCAGCGAATACATGTGGTAAAGGGGTCACCGTCTGTAAATACACTGTGTGTAAAGGGGTCCACACCGCTGTAATACATGTGGTAAAGGGGTCACAGCTGTAATACATTGTTGGCTAAAGGGGTCACAGCTGTAATACATGTGGTAAGGGTGGGAGGGGTCACAGCTGTAATACATGGGTAAAGGGGGTCACGCTGTAAACATTGGGTAAAGGGGTCACCGCTGCAATACATGTGGTAAAGGGTCACGTCGATGGAATACATGTGGTAAAGGGGTCACCGGCTGGAATACATGTGGTAAAGGGGTCACCGCTGGAATACATGTGGGTAAAGGGGTCACCTGAGTGGGGATATACATGTGGTAAAGGGGTCACCGATGGAATTACATGTGGTAAAGGGGTCACCGCCTGGAATACATGGTGTAAAGGGTCACCGCTGGAAATACATGTGGTAAAGGGGTCACCGCGATGGAAGAATGTGTTAAAGGGTCACGCTGGAATACATTGTGGCAAGGGGTGGCACCGCTGGAATACATGTGGCAAAGGGGTCACCGCTGGGTGGAATACCATGTGGCAAAGGGGTCACGCTGGAATACATGTGGCAAAGGGTGGTCACCGCTGGATACATGTGGCAAGGGGTCACCGTGGAATACATGTGGCAAAGGGGTCACCGCTGTGCAATACATGTGGCAAAGGGGTCACCGCGCAATACAGTGGAAGGGTACGCTGGAATACATGTGGAAATGGGCGCCCCTGGAAACATGGGAAAAGGGTACCCGCTGGAATACATGTGGTAAAGGGGTCACCGCTGGAATACATGTGGTAAAGGGGTCACCGCTGGAATACATGTGGTAAAGGGGTCACCGCTTGGAATCACATGTGGATGTAAATGGGGTCACGCGGAATACATGTGTAGGGGTCACAGCTGTAATACATGTGGTAAAGGGGTCACAGCTGTAATACATGTGGTAAAGGGGTCACCGCTGGAATACATGTGGGAAAGGGGTCACCGCTGCAATACATGTGGTAAAGGGGTCACCGCTGGAATACATGTGGTAAAGGGGTCACCGCTGGAATACATGTGGTAAAGGGGTCACCGCTGGAATACATGTGGGTATTTAAAGGGGTCACCGCTTTTGCAAACATGTGGTAAAGGGTCACCGCTGGCAATACTGTGTAAAGGGGTATCCGCGCAACTACATGTGGAAAGGGGTACCCGCGCAATACATGTGGGAAAGGGGTCACGCGTGACTAGCGTGGAAAGGGGTAAACGCTGGATACATGTGGAGGGTCACCCTGGATAAGTGGTAAGCACCGCTGGAATTCTGCCGAGTTATGATTGCATTGGATTGTGGGGTTTGGTGTCAAATGTATAATGCCCTGCTATTAAAGGGTTAAATTGAAGCGATGTGTGAAATTTACTAGGAAATATGCTTGTCTGCTAATTCTGTCTTTTCCAGATCCATGTGTCTGCTCCTTTGCTGTTGTTTCCAGTCTCCGTGTTGTGGATCACTCGTGCTGTTTGTTTCAGACTCACGTTGGTATGATCTGTGTGGTTGTTTCCAGTCTTCGCATGTGTCTGCTCCGTTGTGTTTGTTCAAGTATCGTGTGTCTGCTCCTGTGCTGTTTGTTCCAGTACTCCTCTAAATGGTCTGCTCCTGTGGTTTTGTGTCGTCTCCATGTGTCTGTCCTGTCGGATGTTGTCTAAGTCTCATGGTGTCCCTCTCCTGTTGGTTGTCCGTCTCATGGTGCTGCTGTTGTAGAGACTCTGTTCTTCTATCCCTTTCTGGACCCTGCAGCACATGCAGAGGGGACCCGCAGGCCTTATCCTGCACTGATTCAGGATACATATGTAAAAAACATGAGCCACTTAATTATCGTGGCGAGCTATCCTTAATGTGTTGGGGCTCTGTACATGGAACCTACAGATGCCTGTAACCCACTGCTGGGGGGCCAGAGCTTGTCGGGGGGCATGTCCATTGCATTATAGCTTGTTTTGGTTCTTGGACTCCTGGTTAAATTCCTCATATGGAAATGCAGAATGATTGGTGAGCAATTTCTGTCGTTAGGTACCAGTCCTCATTTTGTGCTTGTCTATTCCAGTTCCTGGAAGAAAGAAAATGGGTCTTTAACGCCGGAGCTGCCGAGGTCCGATGGGAGAGTGCGTACGTGTGGTTTTGCGTTTCTGGAACAAAACAAGGTACACATGGTGTTATATGTGAAGCTTACTCCTTTATATCCAGAGCGTGTCTGACCGCCCTGACCGGCCCAGTGCGGGCAATTCTCGCCCCACAACCCTGTCCACAGTAATGCAAATGGAGTGAAATTTTAGGGATTGCAAAGGCCCAACCCAACTCTAACATCGCTGGGCAATTTGAGGCATTAATCTAAGAGGCCAGATCTTTATAATGACCAGATCCACTTAAATATTATTTTCTCCTGTGCGGATGGAAAGATGGGAACCATAGGGACATGTTTAGATGTAGCTGTTACTCGTTTAAAGGTCGTTCAGCCTTCTGTTTTCTGTCAGTTCCCTTTTAAAAAAAAACATTATATATATCTGCATACTGTTGCATATTAAATCTTTTCCACGATGGAACAGGTGGACCATCCGTTCCAGGATACAGTATATACACACCACACACATGGGTGCGCACGTATACAGTGTCAATATATTAATAACCAACACACACCCCAAACAACAAAGCTACGTATACGGGGTATATATCACACACACACACACAAAAGCACACACACACACACACACACAAGCAAAGTACAGATAACACACACCACAAACGGTGTAATCATTATTCACCACTGCTATTATACATCGTGTATATATACACACACAGTGTCACACGTTCACACAACACACACACACATCACAGTGTTAACACACACACACAGCCGACAAGTGTTACACACATAGTGCTCCAGTATACAGGATTAACACTGGGTGCTCAGTAGCAAGTATCACACAACACGGGTGCTCCAGTATACCAGTGTATACAAGATCAGTATACAATACAACACACGGGTGCTCCAAGTATACAGTGTGTATATACACACACCACGTGCTCTGCTTATGTACGAGAAGATACAGTGGTATTAACAACACCACACATGTGCTCCAGTTATACAGTGCTAATACTAGTACACACACACAAAATGTGCTCCAGTTATACATGTATAATATACACACACACATACGTGCTCCAGTATACAGTGTATCTACACACCATTTTTGGGGTGCTGCTCCAGCGTACTAAGATGTGTAATATACCACCACAAGGGTGCCTCCAGTATACAAGTTGTATATAAAAACACATCTTTGCGTGTATCTCCCAGATACAGTGTATATACACACACACGGGTGCTCCAGTATACAGTGTATATACACACACACATGGGTGCCCCAGTATACAGTGTATATATACACACACACACACACACGTGTGCTCCAGTATACAGTGTATATATACACACACACACACGTGCTCCAGAATACAGTATACACACACAAACACATGGGTGCTCCAGTATACAGTGTATACACACGTTGGTGCTCCAATATATTACATGGCTTGGTTTGATTTATATTGTCCTCTTTAGCAATGTAAGGCTGGTTTGATCTAGCCCGCCCACGGCAGGTGGCGTAGCCCGCCCACGGCAGGTGGCGTAGCCCGCCCACGGCAGGTGGCGTAGCCCGCCCACGGCAGGTGGCGTAGCCCGCCCACGGCATAGCCCACCCATGCAGTGTTGCTGTGCCAGTCCCTGACATGTGCTGGTCAGACAGCAGGAATTGCTCCCAATGCTCAGCTTATAGTGCTGCTGATGGTGACGGCGATACGATGGGTGTCGTCACTCATAGCCGTCGCCGAAAGTTATCTTTTGCCGGTCGGCCGCATTGCGGGATTCCCGCAATTTGATTTGTTCAAAGGCTGTCACGTGACGCGAAGGCCCTTGAAAAATCAAATTTTGCTAGTGGCGGCTTTTCGCTCCGTCGCTTGTCGCGTGCACTATAAGCGCACGCGGCGGCGGCAATGCATTCGTTTTCGGGCGAATTCACGTCGCCGTCCCCGGCACTATAAGCACGGCCTAACTCCTTATTTGGTACAAATGAATCTGTTCTGCGAGGGAATGACCGGCAGGTCCAGTTTAATAGCTGGTAATTAAAGCTGCTGTATGGACCGGGCATTTGGTGTAAGTTACCGGAATAATTACTGACTTGCACAGGACAAGCGATATGTAACTTTAGCTATGCCGCGCCGGTGCTTTATTACAGGTGTTACAGGACAAGCGATATGTAACTTTAGCTATGCCGCGCCGGTGCTTTATTACAGGTGTTACAGGACAAGCGATATGTAACTTTAGCTATGCTGCGCCGGTGCTTTATTACAGGTGTTACAGGACAAGCGATATGTAACTTTAGCTATGCTGCGCCGGTGCTTTATTACAGGTGTTACAGTACTGCTCCTAAGATCCGCTCACAGGCCACGTTCTAACTAACACATTGAGCACCGGACCCAGCTGTTACCCCGAAGCTTGTATACTGTAGCTGTGTTTTTTGCCCTGATATCCTGGGCTGCTGCATGGGCTCAGAGCTCAGACCTTCCCTAAATGCTTCGGTTTCTGACGAATCTTTGTGCTCATCCTTCCCAGAAGCCAACTAGAAGAAGCAGAACATAAATAAGATTGTTTTTTATTAACGCACCCTTTGATCCTTTAGCAGGTTATCCACCTTCCCAGCAGTGCAGGATGTTTGCAACACTTTCCTGTTTGGGATCCTTTGTTGCCAATGTTCCCAGCAGTTTGAGTTACAAACTAACAATAGATCATGTTACCTTGCAAATATAAGGATACATTGTAGCTGCTGAGTTGCGCTGACCTGAAGGATTGACTTTAAACTGAATGGCGGCCATTATGTTGGGCGCACAATCTGGACTTATAACAGGAGCATGGAACCATTTGCAGGTCAGGGAAGGATGTAGAATGTCTCTTGTATACAAAGCGTGACAATGTTTCTCACACACAGATGTACAATCGCTGCTCTCAGTAAAACGTGTCTCCTTTCCGCCAGGTTTACTTCAAACAGTTCTGCCACAAATGTCAGAAGGGGTATAATCCTTACTACGTGGAGGGCATCGAGTGCCAGGTAAGAACTGCCCCCTCCCCCCCAAGCAGGTGCTTTTCCAGACCCTCGGGCCCATGTTTACTAAGCAGTCTAATGTTGCATGTGAACCAAATGATGGGAGTTGGGGCAACTGTTACTCAGCAGACTCATTGTGGGGGGAGGGGGGGTTGCAGAGGGGGGGTCTCCGACCTGCTTACCTTCAGTGTGAGGGTCCCAGCGCCGGGCCGCGCTTACAGGGGGTGACGCATCTCCTTCAGCACCTGCTTGTTTGGACCCTCCCTCTCTGTAACTTGGCACTGCCGCATTTCTGAGGCGGTGCCAGTGGCTGGGTTACCCCCGCGAGCCCCCAGCAAATTGGGGATGCTCATACCCACTACTCATATACAGAGGCGTCGTGCATGCGGAGACTAGAGATGACGTCTCTTAATCTAAAGAAGCAAACGTGGGGGTCTCGGCTGTGTAACTACCGTCCTGGTGGGCTCAAGCTTTGGGGGGAGGCAGGGACCTGACTCGTGATGGACCCCCCCAAGTGGTCAGAGGCCCGGCGCTCTTCCCCACAGCAATGAAACTGATTGCCAGGGGGCAGATCGGGGCTCCTGTAAGAGTACCCCTCATTGTCAGTCATATGACAGGACGGGGGCCCCGTACGCTGCAGTTACACAACTGGGGGTCTCACATGAGTGGTCTGAAGTCCCATTAACTCTCTGTGGCATCTGGCGTTACATTTGTAACTTTGGTGCTTGGCTTGTGGTCCCTGTCCTCACTGCATATTGTAATATCTCCATCATAGGCACGTGTCCTAGTCTCGCTGTAATAAGCAGTGGCCAGAGGGGTGGTAACTGGCCATATGGAGGAGAGGGGCGTTGCCTGTGCAAACTCCTGTGTGTGGCACAGTGATATCACACTAACTTTGACATTATTGATGTACTTGGAGGTGTGATGTGTGGGAGGGGGAATAATCCAGATGACACCCATTAATGTCTCGGGTAGTGGCCAGTTTACGCTGCAGCCCCTATAGAAGTACCTATACAATGTTTCTTGCAGACCTGCAACAAGACGGTGTGCAGCTGCCCGGAGAGGAGGCACATCGACCTGAAGAGACCGCACCTCCAGGAGCTGTGCGGCCGGTGCAAGGGTCAGCGGCTGTCCTGCGACAAGACCTTCAGCTTCAAATACATCATCTGACTCGCGCCCTGGCGGGGGGTGTCGCTCGTGGGGGTGTCGCTCGCGCCCTGGCGGGGGTGTCGCTCGCGGGGGGTGTCGCTCGCGCCCTGGCGGGTTGTCGCTCGCGCCCTGGCGGGGGGTGTCGCTCGTGCCCTGGCGGGGGGTGTCGCTCGCGCCCTTGTTTTGCAATCTGATGCGTTGTGATATGTTGTACTGTCTTCCTTTATTTTGGCCCTTGGAAATGGGGTCCCGCTGTGGGGCAGGCGCTGGGTGAATGTCACGGTTTGTACGTCCTGTCTTTTTTGTTGTAAAGTTTTGAGTACTTTGTAAATAAACCTTGAATTGGAGATTATTTCGGCGCCGTTTCCTGCGGTTGGGGAGTAGAACAATATATTGGAATAAGTTCTCCACTAGAACAAGCAGCAAACAATAAAGAAAATCTAAGCAACATGTCCGTATTGGAGATAAATGAGTCCTATAGATATATATACAGTGTGTACAGTCCTATAGATATATACAGTGTGTACAGTACGTTTGCTTTATGCCTGAAGATGGGCAGTCTCTTTCCTGTGCAAGGGCTTCATTCACTAAACCTGCGAATGATTCTCTAATGTGAGGCTTGCGGAGAAGTCCAAAATGAACTACAGTACATGGCTGGGGTAGGATCAGCACTTTGTCATTTAAGCAGCAAAACTACCCCCCCCCCCCCCCCCCCACGCCCCCTTTATTTTCTAATATGTGAAGCTTGGGACCATGTATAATTCTACATTCTTGCCTAAGCTGCACATTGCTTGTGTGCCTAACTAAATGGCTGCATTCTGACTGTGCTTAAGAGTGAAATGCTGCGATGTAACATTGTATTACCATCACATGTTTGTTTTTTCTGAGCAGATGGTTTGCTGTTTGGAATGCAGCAACAGATTTTTGTGATACTTTGTTACCAAAGGGCAGCGCTAAAAAAGTGAGCCTGTTTCAAAAGAGGAAGTGGATGTGACTATTTTAAACGGTTGTTTTTGCAACCAAAGGATGATCAGTACATTAAAGAAATCATTTAAAAATGGCAGGAGTTAAAAAAAAAAGTGTAGTCCATTATCTAATACTACAGTACTTTATATTTAAAAAGAACACCCCAGTATTTTTCACGTTTTTACTGCTTTACATGTGTTTTTTTACTTTTTGGTGCAACATAAAGACTTAAGTGATCTAAAGATACAAATCAATTTTAAAAAAAATGTAACCACTTATTTTCTGACACTCGGTTGGTTGAGGCAGTTCTTGTTTTACCCGGAAGTAATACGTTGAGCGTTGCCGCTGGTTAATACATTGGGCGTTGCCGCTGGTTAATCCTATTGGTGTCCCTGGGAGTGATACTAAGGCTTGTTCTAGAGTAGGTGCGGGGACGCACGCGACGCGCACTACTGGTGTGTACCTTACAGCGACGCGCACTACTGGTGTGTACCTTACAGCGACGCGCACTACTGGTGTGTACCTTACAGCGACGCGCACTACTGGTGTGTACCTTTCACGAACCGCCTACTCTGTTGGTAAGCGCGTCAACTACTGGTGTGTCCTTAAACAGCACGCGCACTAATGTGTGTACCTTACAGCGACGAGCCCTACTGGTGTGTACCTTACAGCGTGACGACGCACTACTGGTGTGTACTTACAGCGACGCGCAATCTACTGGTGTGTGTACCTTACACGCGCGCTCCACTACTGGTGTGTACCTTACAGAGACGAAGCACTACTGGTGTTCCGCAGCGACGCGCTAATACTGGTGTGTACTCGCGCGACCTACTAGGTGGTACCTTACAGCGACGCGCACTACTGGTGTGTACCTTACTAGCGACGCGCACTACTGGTGTGTACCTTACAGACGACGCGCACTACTGGGTGTACCTTACAGCGACGCACGACTCAGCATGCTACTGGTGTGTCCTTACAGCGATCGCTATGTGTGTTACGTACGCGACGCGCACTATGTGTGTACCTTACGAGACGCGACACTACGGTGTGTACCTTCCTGACAGCGACGCGGCCACTACTGGTCGTGTACTTACAGCGCGCGCACTATGGTGGTCCTTACAGCGACGTGACTATCGGGTCTGTACCTTACACACCCGCATACTGGGCCTTAAGCGACGCGCAATACTGGTGTGTACTTACAAGCGACGCGCACACTACTGGCGTGTACCTTACAGCGTGCCAGCAAAAACGTAATTTTCGCAGTCTCCCCCCCCCCCCCCCTCTGTTGGCTGGCTCCACGCTCACTACTGCGCGGCTCTAGTATACAGTCAGCTATAAGGGCCGCGCGTGCGCCCACTATATTACAGGACTAAAGGCGTCTGCTGCAGTCCCGTTCCCTGAGCATTCCCTGCGCTATTCAGTCCCATTCCCTGAGCTATTCCCTGGCTGCTGCAGTCCGCCCTCCCTCGATAGTCCGTACGCTGCTGCAGTCCCGCTCCTGCGCGCTAGTCCGTACGTGCTGCAGTCCCGCTCCCTGCGCTAGTCCGTACGCTGTTGCGTCCCGTCCCTGCGCTAGTCCGTGCGCTGCTGAGTCCCGTCCTGCGCCTAGCCTAGCCGTGCGCTGCTGCAGTCCCGCTCCTGCGCTAGTCCGTACGCGCTGCAGGTCCCGTTCCCTTCGCTAGTTCCGTGCGCTGCTGCAAGTCCTTCCCTGCGCTGCTGCGTCCGTTTCTGCGCTATTCCCTGCGCTGCTGCAGTCCCGTTCCCTGCGCTATTCCCTGCGCTGCTGCAGTCCGTTCCCTGCGCTAGTCCCTGCGCTCTGCAGTCCCGTCCCTCGCTAGTCCTGCGCTGCTGCAGTCCCGTTCCCTGCGCTAGTCCGTGCGCTGCTGCAGTCCCGTTCCCTGCGCTAGTCCCTGCGCTGCTGCAGTCCCGTTCCCTGCGCTGCTGCAGTCCCGCTCCCTGCGCTATTCCCTGCGCTGCTGCAGTCCCGTTCCCTGCGCTATTCCCTGCGCTGCTGCAGTCCCGTTCCCTGCGCTGCTGCAGTCCTGCTCCCTGTGCTAGTCTGTGCGCTGCTGCAGTCCCGCTCTGTGCGCTAGTCCCTGCGCTAGTCTGTATGCTGCTGCAGTCCCGTTCCCTGCGCTGCTGCAGTCCCGTTTTCCCCCTGCGCTTGCTGCAGCCCGCTCCTGCGCTAGTACGTGCTCTGCTGCAGTCCCGCTCCCTGCGCTATGTCGTGCGCTGACTGCAGGCCCGTTCCCTGCGATAGGCGATTGCTGCAGTCCCGCTCCCTGCGCTAGTCCCGCTCCCTGCGCTAGTGCGCTGCTGGCAGTCATGTCCCTGCGCGAGTCCATGCGCTGTTGCAGTCCCGTTCCTGCGCTATTTGTCCCTGCGCTGATGCAGTACGTTCCCTGCGCTGCTGCCAGTCCATTCCCTGCGCTAGTCCGTGCGCTGCTGCAGTCCCGTTCCCTGCGCTATTCCGTGCGCTTGATGCCAGTCCGTACTGCGCTATTTCTGCGGCTTGCTGAAGTCTCGTTCCCGGCGCTAGTCCTGCGCCGCCGCCTGAGTCACGTCCCTGGCTGCTGCAGTCCCGTCCCTGACGCGATTCCTGCGCTGCTGCTGCAAGTCCCGTTCCCTGCCCGCTATTCACTGCGCTGTGCAGTCCCGTTCCTGCGCTGCGCAGTTCCGTTTCCTGAAGCTATTTTTCCTGCGACGCTGCGTCCCCGTTCCCTGCGCTGCTGCAGTCCCGCTCCCGCCGCTGCCGTAGTCACGTTCCTGCGCCAGTCCCTGCGCCGCCGCAGTCCCGTTGCCTGCGCTAGTCCCTGCGCCGCCGCAGTCCCGTTCCCTGCGCCAGTCCCTGCGCCACCGCAGTCCCGTTGCCTGCGCTAGTCCCTGCGCCGCCGCAGCCCCGTTGCCTGTGTAGTTCCCTGCGCTGCTGCAAGTCACGCTCCCTGCGCTATTCCCTGCGCTATTCCGTGCGCTGCTGAGTCCCGTTCCTGACGCAGTCACTGCGCCGCCCCTCCCCATCCGCCTCTGCTCGACCCAACCTCCATCCTACATGCTCTCTTGATTTCCATACTTTCAATACCCCCGCTACGCATTAATCCACTCCTCTCCCCCCCCACCCTAAAAGCCCCCAGACCCCTCTTCATCACTCATCACGACAACCCATTACCCCCCCAAAATCGGACATTCGTCCTCAACCATGTCACCAACTGCCTTTCCTTCCATCCTACCCTCTAACCACATTCTCTTCCATTATATACTATGCTCCCCTAACCCTTCTCCTCCCTCCCCCCCTTCATCCGCTGCCTAATCGAATCGCTTCTTTCATGTCTTCCGTTTTACTAAAAACTCTTTGCCTCTATCTCTTGTACCGCCCTTACATGTTCCACCCTTGAACTTTACTTTTACTCTCCACTATCCCCACTACCACACTATCCCCCCAACCCTCTCTGAGGTACCTCCCCATCCCACCTTTCTCCCCGCGCCCACCGCGCTACTTGATGTTTAATAAGACCCTCCTTCCCTCTACCACTACATCACCACTTAAGCTACGCCTCAACATCACCCCTTCCCTTTGTCTCACCCTTCCTCCCCCTCCCCCCCCTCCCTCCCCCACCCTAATTTCCCACCTTACCCCCTCACTTTTCCTGTCCATCCTACTACCTCCCCCCCAACCATCCCTTACCCCTAGTTAGGATCCCCCTCCCCTTTAAATGGTCCGCTCTCATCATCTTGTATCACAGACCTCCTTCAAATTCACTACCATTCCTCCTCCCTACGATCCGACTTCACCTCTTTGCCTCCCCTTACTTTCTCCCCACCGCCGATTGCCCATTCCTCCCCTCCCCTCCCCTCTGCCGCCCACCTTGCGACTCGCTTGATCCAACAAACACAAACACACCCCACCCACACAAAACTCCCACAACTTGCTCATTTCGCCTACTTCCTCTCTTATCAACTCCCCATTAATTCCTTCTCACCCCGCCTTCTATCCCATCAAATTCCCGCCTTCTATCCTTGCCCCTTCCCCATTGCCTACCTCCATTCTTCCCCTCCCCACATTTCCTGCCGTTGACCTGTTCTCCTCCCTCCCACCCCTCTTTCTGCTACAATGCCATCTCAAAGGAAGCTCACGTTCTCTGACGTTCGCCCTATGCTCTTCTCCCCGCCCCCCCCCTCTGCCCTCCCATGTAATTTTCAATCACCCATTTTATACCCCCTCCTTTTTCCGCTGGCTCCCGCCCGGCCCCATGTCTACCTTCCCCGACCTCTTCTTTCCTTCCGTTACCTCCCCCTCTCTCTCTATAAACCCTCCCCCTCCCTACTGCAGTCCCGTTGCCTGCGCTAGTCCCTGACGGCGCCGCAGTCCAGTTGGCCTGCGCTAGTCCCTGCGCCACCGCCGTCCCCCGTTCCCTGCGCCAGTCCCTGCGCCGCTGCAGTCCCGTTGCCTGCGCTAGTCCCTGCGCCGCCGCAGTCCCGTTGCCTGCCCTAGTCCCTGCGCAACGCAGTCCGTTGCCTGCGCTAGTCCCTGCGTTGCCGCAGTCCCGTGCCTGCGCTAGTCCCTGCGCCGCCGCAGTCCCGTTGCCTGCGCTAGTCCCTGCGCCGCCGCAGTCCCGCTCCCTGCGCTGCTGCAGTTCCGCTTCCCTGCGCTATCCCTGCGCTGCGCAAGTGTCCAGGCGTTCCCTGCCGCTATTCCGGCGGCTGCGCAGTCCCGTTCCTGCGCTGCTGCAGTCCCGCCTCCTGCGCTAGTCCATGCGCTGTGCAGTCCCGCTCCCTGCGCTAGTCCCCTTCGCTGCGCAGTCACGCTCCCTGCGCTAGTCCTGCGCTGCTGCCAGTCCGCTCCCTGCGATATTCCCTGCGCTGTGCTGCAGTCACGCTCCCGCGCTAGTCCATGCGCTGCTTGCAGTCCCGTTCCTGCGCTATTCCATGCAGCTGGAATGCAGTTCCCGTTCCCGGCGCTATTCCCGCGCTGCTGCAGTCCCGTTCCTGCTCCGCTTGCAGGTCCCGTTGCCTGCGCTATCCCTGCGCCGCCGCGCAGTCCCGTTGCATGCGCTAGTCCTGCGCCGCCGCAGTCCCGTTGCCTGCGCTAGTCCCTGCGTTGCCGCCAGGTTACCGTTGCTGCGCTAGTCCCTGCGTTGCCGCCGTCCGTTGCCTGCGCTAGTCCCTGCTGCCGCCGCAGTCCGTTGCATGCGTAGTCCCTGCGCCGCAGCAGTCCGCACTCCCCTGCGCTTCCCTGCGCTGCTGCAGCCCGCTCCCTGCGCTATTCCCCGCTTCTGCAGTCCCGTTCCCATGAGCTATTCCATGCGCTGCTGCAAGTCGTTACCCCTTTCACTGACGCATTCCTCTGCGCTGCTTGCGAGTCCGATCCCTGCGCTGTTACCTGCGCCGCCGCACAGTCCGATCCTGCACTATTCCGTCGGCCGACAGCCGCAGTCCCATTCCCTGCGATTATTCACTGCGCCGCCGCAGTCCCGTTACCCTGCGATATCGTGCGCTGATTGCGCTCACCGCATCCTGCGCATTCCCTGCGACTGCTGCAGTCCCGTTCCCTGCGCTAGTTGTCCGCCTGCTGCCGTCCCGATTCTCACATGACGACTGCTGAAGTCCCGTTCACCTTCCTGATGGAAGTTGTCTGCCAGTCATGGCCTCCCTGCACGCCCAGCCCGCGCGCTCGCAGTCCGTTCCCTGTGACTAGTCACCTTGCGACTAGTCTGTACGCTGCTGAAGTCCAGTTCCATGTGCTGCCGCTTAGTCCACCTCAAGCCCTCGCTAGTCCTCTGCGCTGTTGCAAGTCACAGTCCGCCTGAGCTTTCCGCCCTGCAGTGCCGCAAGTCCCGTCCCTGCTAGCTCCCTGCGACTGCTGCAGTCCCGTTACTCCGCAGATAGTACCTGACGATGCTGTTCCTCGCTGCGCAGTCCGTTGGCCTAGCCCTGCCGCGTCAGTCACGTGCACGCAGCGTTGCCTGGAGCCGCAGTCCGTTGCTGCGCTGCCGACACGTCCGTTGCACTGCGCATGTGCAGCAGTCCCGCTTGCCATGCAGATTGCAGTAACCCTTGAGTTAGACGCCTGCGCCCGCCGCCGTTAAGTTGCCTGCGCTGGTCCCTGGAACGGCCCGAGTCCACGTTGCTGCGATGGAGAAGTGTTCAGACTTTGCGGCCTCTGACGGGATTAAGATTGTCCCCGCGGGGGAGGGGCGTAGGGAACCAAACCCGGTTTGTCTTTAGCCCAGAGAGTGCACCCAAGGAGAATGAGGTGAGCGAAGTCATAAAGAGGGAGGGACTCCGCGGCACTACGGGGAATTGAGCGCAACCGGGGGGCGGGATTCCCGCGCCACAGAGGGGGGGGGGAGGGATACCGCAAGCAACAGGGGGGGGACGGTACGCCGCGGCCAAGCGGGGGGGGGATGCAGAGCGGACGGGGGCGCGGTAAGCAGCCACAGCGGAGGGGGAGGGGATACGCGCGACAACGGCCCCTCCCCCCAGCCGGGGGCCGGAGGCATCCGACGCGCCACAGCGGGGGGGGGGACGCGGCCAGCGGGGGGGATCAGCCCCACAGAGGGGGGGGACGGATCACGCGCGAACGCGGGGGGGGGAACAGCGGTACAGCGCGGCCACATCCGTGGGGGGGACGGATCCGCGCAAGGGGGGAGGCACACAAGCGCGGGGGGGGACGGATCGCGCGTCACAGCGGGGGGGGACGGATCGGCTATACCAGGGGGCCACGATCCGGGTCCGGGGGGGGGAGGCATCCGGCGTCAGCGGGGGGGGAGGATCCGCGCGTCACAGCGGGGGGGGAGGATCCGCGCGTCACAGCGGGGAAGCCGGGTAACATGCCACCTAATATCTCTGCATGTCAATCTCACCCTGCTGCTCCTCTAAGGCCGCGCTTATAGTGCCAGTGACGCGACCGATGACGTCAAGCAAAAGTTATCATTTCGTTTTAAGCGACGTCGCTGGCGACAAGCCCAGTGATGTCACGAAGGGGGGGAGGGCAGCACTCTCTGATTGGTTTAGAGACAGTTACATGTGGCGACTGTCTCTAAAATAATCAAATTTACCCGGCTTCAAAATGTTTGGTTGCTCCGTCGCGCTCACTGTAGGCGCTTGCGACGGAGTCAATGTATTTGTTTCGGAGCGGCGTCGCCAGGCCCTAATAAGCGCAGCCAGGGAACGGCGCGCTGGCGCTCATGCACGGTGCCCTGCTCGGCTGGGGATTCGTGCTAGGCGCGCGCCTGCGACGTCACAGACCTGGTTTGCACGTGACGCAAATTCAAACTCGCTTGTCCTAAACCCCGAAAAGGCGCAGGCCACACACATTGCCGCAATGTGTTTCATTGTGGCCAGCGTGAGCGCGCCCGCTCGGCGCCAGCCTGGCCGAGGCCTCAGACAGCCCCCTATGCCGCTGAGCTCGCTCACGCTTGAGAGCGGTGACGTCACCAGCTCTCCAAGAATGAGCGCTCGATGTCCCGCAATTTTTTTTTAAGAGCGGGGGCGTGGCTATTACAGGTGGGGGTGTGGCTATTATGGGAGGGGGCGTGTCATTGGCTGTATCGGGGCTGTGTGTGTGTGGTGACAGCACATTAAAACATGCTCTCTCTTCCTATTGGTCAGAGCAGGGTTGTGACAATGACGGGGTCCCCAGGCCACCAATTAAAGCATTATGCCCAGCTGGGGGGCCCCTGAGTCATAGAAGGTGACTGTGGAGTGTCAGTTCTTCAGTCCAGAGCTGGCTGCAGCCCTGAAATTGTATAATACAGTGTGTGAAATGTGCCCCAGAGCTGTATTGAGGAATTGTGAGTGTCAGCTCTTCAACCCAATTGGGGTATAT
This sequence comes from Ascaphus truei, assembly GCA_036426205.1. Classification (NCBI taxonomy): domain Eukaryota; kingdom Metazoa; phylum Chordata; class Amphibia; order Anura; family Ascaphidae; genus Ascaphus; species Ascaphus truei. Next base: position 7,440 of record WSYH01005685.1, on the reverse strand, counting down.
AACTGCTGGTATAATAAAGGTGTATGTGGTTTTCCTGTTCCAGGAGTGCCCGCCAGCGGGGGTGTGCAGGGCGTGAGTTTCAGGGGTGACATTACGTTAAAATGTTGTCAGGGTGTGTTTGGGTAGACGGGGGGCCCATGTAATGTGTTACCCCGAAACATGTACTCAGGAATCCCCCCCCCCCAGATTCATGAGGAACACAGACACCCGGCTAAAATCCTCCCTGGAACCCAGGTTGCAGCTCACTGCCAAATCCCCCTGCTTCAGCACAAACCAGGGCAGTAAAACCAGGCAGGGAGCTGGGTTACATTCCAGGTCCTGGGATATGCCCGAACCCCAGGACCCAGTGAGGGGTTCCGTAACTCGCTCACCAGGGATAAGGGGGAGAGAGTTGTAGGGGTAACATTTTGAGTTAAAGCGTAGAGTTTATTGGGGGGTAAGGAAAATGTTTAATTCATGTTAGAATAAAGCTGTGTAAGTTAGGTTTTATTAAAGTGTAGCTAACTTTAGTTAGGAGCATCCTAGAAAGATGATATTTGGTGTGGGCATTACTGAGGTACGAACACATAAAGGGGTTATGTTTTTGAGCATTAATGTTCACCCCAAGTATTAAATGAATGTCCCTTATAATTTTGGTATTTTAAAGTTAGAAGAGTAAGGAAATTAACATTACAGACAGGAGATGACACGTGGGGTGTGTTATCCTGGGCTTTGAAATGCTTAGCAGAAAACCTCTAAGCTTCAAAGAAATAATAGTGTTAAACCTTTTGTTCCCAGGCAGGAGTTAGGTGGACTGAGTGGCATTCATTAAGGAAGCAGGGTGGCATATGCTAAGTAGCAAGTGGCCAAGTGGAGGGGAAGATGACATTTTTGTTGCACATGCTCTCTCACTATTCTGAAGCCGGGAAGCCAGGAGTTATGAAACTGGCAAACTGTGTGAGTGGCCAGGGATAAAATTCCCACGCAGTGATTCGCTGCAGGCTGACAGGATGGACTTTTAGGAGTTTTTTAAAAGGTCATTCCGTCTGTCAGAAAAACAGTCCCATCTGAAGATTTGTGTGTTTGTCTGAAAAGAAATAAATTACAATTAATTTTATTCCTCTTGTGTGCTCAGTCCAGAATCCCGGTATTAATGTGTAGATAAGACCTGGTTTACCGTGACACGGGTCATGTGCCTCTTCTTCCTCCATCTCCGCCCAGGACTTTGCTGACTATTTTAAAGAAAAGGTGGAATCCATACGTCAGAACATCCCCTCTGTTTCTTCCTCCCATCCTACACCTCTTCCTAACTCTCCTCCTGCCTTCCTTGACTCTTTTTCCATTGTCTCAGAGGAAAACAAAAAACAAGGGATGTGGTCTCTGTTGATCGCGCACTTCTGCTGGATTCTCCTTCGAACCACTTTCTTGCTCTCATGGGGGGGGACCCCTTCCTCCCATCTCCAAACCCTCTTGCTCCTACTATAATCCCTACGCTCACACACATTTTTAACCCCTCCCTCTGCTCTGGAACCTTTCCATCCTCTTTCAAACATGCAACAGTCATACCATTACTCAAAAACAGCAAGCTTGACCCTACCTGTCTCTAACTATCGACCTGTCTCCCCCTACCTTTGTCCTCTAAACTCCTTGACGTCTTGTATTCTCTCGCTTGCTCCATTTTCTCAACCTATCCTATTCTCTCCTAGACCCTCTACAATCTGGTTTACGCACTGCTCATTCACGGAAACAGCCCGCACTAAAATAACGGATGACCTCCATGCTGCCAAAGACAGAGGTCATTACACCCTCATTACAACTCTGCTCCTATTACTTACTACTCTGACCTCTTTCTCAGCATTTGACACCGTGGACCACCCTCTTCTCCTTCATATTCTCCATACTCTTGGTATTCGTAACAAAGCTCTATCCTGGATCTCCTCTTACCTCTCCCATCGTACTTTCAGTGTGTCTTCTGCTAACACCTCCTCCTCCTCTATTGATCTCTCTGTGGGGGTACCCCAGGGCTCTGTCCTGGGACCTCTTCTCTTTTCTCTGTACACACTCTCTCTAGGGGACCTAATAACATCTCTTGGGTTTAAATATCACCTCTATGCTGACGACACACAAATATACTTTCCAACACCCGACCTTACACCTGCTGTACAATCCAGAGTTTCTGAATGTCTCTCTGCTATATCATCCTGGATGGCCCTCCGCCGCCTTAAACTAAACATGGCTAAAACAGAGCTCCTCATACTTCCTCCCAAACCTGGCCCTACTACCTCCTTCCACAATACTGTTGGAAATACCATCATTCACCCAGTAGCCCAAGCACGCTGCCTAAGGGTCACACATGACTCCTCTCACATTCAGAATGTTTCTAAAACCTGTCGCTTTTTCCTCCGCAATATCACAAAGATACGCCCATTTCTCTGTTGCTCGACTGCTAAAACGCTGACTCAGGCCCTCATTCTCTCCCGTCTTGATTACTGTAACCTCCTGCTGTCCGGCCTTCCTGCCTCTCACCTGTCTCCCCTACAATCTATCCTAAACGCTGCTGCCAGAATCACTCTACTCTTTCCTAGATCTGTCTCAGCGTCTCCCCTCCTGAAATCCCTCTCCTGGCTTCCAATCAAATCCCGCATCTCACACTCAATTCTTCTACTCACTTTTAAAGCTTTACACTCCTCTGCCCCTCCTTACATCTCAGCCCTAATTTCTCGCTATGCACCAGCCCGACTCTTGCGTTCTGCTCAAGGATGTCTTCTTTCTACCCCTTTGTATCTAAAGTCCTCTCCCGCCTTAAACCTTTCTCACTTACTGCCCCTCACCTCTGGAATGCCCTCCCCCTCAATACCCGACTAGCACCCTCTCTATCCACCTTTAAGACCCACCTTAAGACACACTTGCATAAAGAAGCATATGAATAGCACTGTGAACATTCTGAACACGATACATAAAGCGTGGCCCCCTGCAGACGCACTTACCAGAACTCCCTCCTCCTGTCTCTGTACGTTCTCCCTACCTACCAATTAGACTGTAAGCTCCTCGGGGCAGGGACTCCTCTTCCTTAATGTTACTTTTATGTCTGCAGCACTTATTCCTATGATCTGTTATTTATATTATCTGTTATTTATTTGATTACGTGTATTACTGCTGTGAAGCGCTATGTACATTAATGGCGCTATATAAATAAAGACATACACTTTACAGATACCCCCGCTTCAGCTAAGTTGTGTAAGTAGTGGTGCTTAGAGGGGCTAGATTGATATAAGACCAGAGATGAACAGCACCCCTATGTAGCACTCTGTTACTAGGTGAGATGATGATAATATTAAAACATGATTTATTCAAAACTTCGTTAAAACAATGGGGCTTAAAACAATAATTAAATAGGTTCCAAGCGCTGTATACTCTTGGGGTAAGTATACTCCAGAGGAGGGAGGTATATAGTATGTATGAATGCCCAGTGTTTGTGAGTTCACTGGCCCTAGTGTTCCTAGTGTGAAGTAATCACCTAGGGAATGGTTGTGTGAGGGAATGAGAGTGGTAACCCTATATGTAGTGCCTCAGTATACTAAGTACTGGTTGGTGCACCAATGATCAGAGACCTTGCACTAAGCTGCTGTGTGTTACAGCCGAGTGTTCTGATGCTGGTTGTTAATAACAATCCTAGATGGTTCTGCACCAATCATGATCACTAACGCAAGTGTTGGTAATTGTGCGTGAGCGCGGAGAATCTAAATTCTATCGTGTAAACCTGGGATCTGAAGTAAGCAGATCTAAAGTTGACACTGGTACTTATGGGGTTAATATACTGATGAGAATGGAGGCACTGCTGCGACTCCTGTATGGTTAGATAAGGAGATATCAGCTAAGTACTCCACTGTATAGGATCTATGAACAGGTTTAACAATATAGGATAGAAAAGATTGGCTAAAGCGCTCCAATGCCAGGAAAATCAGAATATTGTAAGCCAAAACCACTCCATCCAAGGTAGTAGTAATGAGTAATGGTATTAATGGTAATGCATAATAATCACCTGTTATGGGTGCTATCCTGCTGAAGACAGGTGCTAGGTGGTACAAGCCCACCCACCATCAGTCTCATTGGCAGGTTCCCCTGAATAATAAGCAAGTACTCGCATATCCTGGGACTGGTTGACCGGCTGTGCTGCTTCCAATGGTGTAGTAAGCAGGGATAGAACGATAAACGGAGCGCACAAACAAAATGGAGCAGGAAGGACGTCATCGTGCTTCCGTTTTTGGCGCGAATTTGCTTACAGGTAGGAGGGTATTTAATGGGTGGTGTTACACTGTATTATTATCCTTGAAAAAGAACGCTGCGACGTTCGAAACGCGTGGGATGGGTCTCATGACACATTAAAGTGCCCTTTGATTCAGTTTTTGAGTCTGGGTGCTTTCTGCTCCGTTTTGCTTGTGCGCTCTGTTCCTTGTTCCATCCCTGCTTAATAATATGGGAACCTTATCCTAATGAGTGCTTTACTGCTCCATATAGGGTGCTAGACTGGCACTTCAGAATCTAGAAAGTACGATAGTATCTGAATAGGACACTTTATTGCTACTAGAGTATTAGATATCCCTAAACATTATGTAGTAGTGGGATAGTGGCTAGGGTGTGTCGTCCCTAGTGTTACAGATAGTAGATTGCCAGTTAGATATGAATCACTCCCTCTATATTAGCTCCCCAGACCGTCAGGCCTGCCTGGAGCTCGTTGCTGTGCAGCAGCTGAGCCCGCGGACTTTCCCTGTTGGAATGAGATCCGCGTCTGTGAACGAGGGCTCTGCGCGTGCACGTGACTGTGTGATAAATAAAGACATACAATACAATCACGGCAAAAACACACGTGTTCTAGATAGAAGATGACCGCGCTGACCACGCTAACAGAGCGTGCGGCCCAATGGGAACGGATGTAGCGCTCCCTCCACATCCTCTTACATCAGGCTTGGGGCAGCCATGGGATCGGTTCTGGGAGGTCCGGTAGCGCTCTTCTGCGCCACTAGACCTCCGGCAGCAAGAAGGGTAGGAAGGAGAATAAAATAAGGATAGAAACACCTTCGTTACCACTCTGTTCTGCAACAGTGACGGGCGGAAGTCTCCAAAAGGTCTTCATAACATTTTCAGCTTCTTCGCCCAGAATTCGATCCCCTGGAGAAAGTTTTGCCACAGCGCAGGGGGCTAATAACACCACCAAATCTTTCCGCGAAATGCCGTGGGCGAGCCACGGAGCGTGGACTGCTACAGTCTCAGCGTGAAGATAATCTGGCAAGTTTGGAGAATTTCACAAATTGGCATAATAAAAGTAATTGCAATGCACGGCAATCTTCCTAAAAAATGTCGTGTGTGTGTGTAGGGTCAATCAGTGGGACTGGTCTGGGTCAGGTGACGTGGTGTCAGCCGTACCTCTCTCCCACGGTATAATACAATGTGTGGAGCGTATATCGGATCAAGATAACAGCATTTATTGGTAGAAAAACCCATAAACCCTCTCATGTAAAAACGTCCTGGTCCGCGAAGCGTAGGAGCCGTGTACACTCGCGCAGTGATGTTTCTCTGTCACCGCGTCCGGTAACAGGAGCTGCGTCAAGCTGGAACTGGAGTGACTACAAGCAACTACGGAAGCCTCCCCTGGACAAAAGGGCTGGCGGTTTGGAGCTACGCGTTTCGCCGTCAACACGGCTTCATCAGGCTCTAACTAGTGTCACCTGACCCAGACCAGTCCCACTGATTGACCCTACACGCAGCCGCGCAGACTGTGAAGAAAGCTACAAAAGATATCTTTCTATTCATATGTGCTTACACATGGCCGTGTACGTAATTCAATTATTGATTATTGCTCAACCATATCATCCTTACTCTCCTTTGAGTGTAAATCTGTGCACTCCTCGTTTTTCATACTAATATATATATATATATATATATATATATATATATATATATATATATACACTGTTCTGTATTGTCAGAGGTGTGACTGTTTGCCACACAGTCTTGCCATTCCCTTCTGGCTGCTGTCCTTTGCTCCCGTTGTCTCTCTTTTTTCCACATGTTCTAAGTATCTTGGACAGATCCGAGTCGGGTTCGAGCAGATAGGACTCATTCCTGGAGAAAACCACTGCTACCTATTCCGGTGTATTCTCCATTGTAACAAAAACAAAATAACTACATTCAGCGCTAGACCTATGTAAACAGTGCTGTGCACAATGAATGAAATAACAAATGCAGCCTAGTGTTCTATAAGGGGAATTATCTCTAGAACTCCCCAATACAATGGTGAATATACAAATACAGAAAATAACCTGGCGCAAAGTGTACTATATAATTGTGAATATTACTATAATAAGCAATGCCCATAAAAATAAAGTATATAAGTGATGAGAGTGGAGTCCTTCCTTTCAGATGTTTGAGTGGTAAATGGACTCAGTTCCCAAGATTTGTGAAGAAAAACGGGAGGAGTTTTTTTCCTTTTTTCCTTTTTTGCTGCAGACTGTTATCCTGCGGTGTATGATAAAACCATGCACAAAACATTGCGCAGTATTGTTTCATCCAATGAATTCCCCCATATACAGCTTCACCCCGTGCCTACTTAGCAGATGCAAAGCAGGCAGCATGCAGTGGGGAGAATCTGTGATCTTCCAGGTCCCAGCGTTTTCAGGCGCAGCACGATCCCCACGCGGTGCGCCGTCTTCGGATAGGCTCAGAGAGAATCTTTTTCTCCAGGTCTTGTCATCTGTGTCCACTCCCGTATTCCTGTGTATGCAACTCCAACCAGGGATAAAAAAGGGGGCAGAGGATTGCGCAATACCTAAAAACCTTTTAATACCTCCAATGCACAAACAGACATATACTCACTGACACAGTGAGTTTTAAAATCAATAGGAGCGCCCGACCCGGCTGTCCAGCAGCAAACACCAGTCCCTGGCAGTCCTTGCCGGTAGCCGCGTGTATCTCGCGATGCTCCGGTGTCAGCGCGGTGACGTCACCGCTTCCGCTTCCACACAGGTGGCTAAAACTCCTCCTGTTTTTCTTCACAAATCTTGGGAACTGAGTCCATTTACCACTCAAACATCTGAAAGGAAGGACTCCACTCTCATCACTTATATCCTTTATTCTTATGGACATTGCTTAGTATAGTAATATTCACAATAGTATTCTCCATTGTGTTTATACTCCCCTTCCTCCGCTTATTGGTGCCGCTGGTGCAAGCTAGCGCACAGGTTCTCGTTTTCCCACTCTTCTTTCCGTGCACTGGTCACTAACTCTTCTCCGACCCTTTAACCCTATAAAGGATTAGTACTTCCCTCCCAGACAGATACGTGTTTGGCGTTGGGGTTATACAGCGAGTTCCCCACCGGTCAGCTCTCACGGGTGTGTCCCGAGTCTCACATTGAAGATGTGCACACTCAGTACCACTACTCATTCATGTGCACACTCAGTACC